>JAJMCC010000030.1:0-91030 GCA_030584945.1 Starmerella roubikii | reverse complement strand
CTCCCCCCCCCCCCCCCCCCCCCCCCACCCCCCCTTATCTCGAGACACTCTTTCCCTCCCCGACGCTCGTCCGATCTCGCGTGCCACCCGACGCAGCCGCTGATTGTCAGCGCGAGCGACGACCGCACGCTCAAGGTCTGGCGCATGAGCGAGTCGCGCGCCTGGGAAATCGACACGTGTCGCGGCCACCGCGACGAGGTGACGGGCTGCGTGTTCAGCCCCTCAAGCGACGCGATTGTCAGCTGCTCGACGGACGAGACCGTGCGCGTGTGGGGCCTGAACAAGCGCGTGCCCATGGGCACGTTCCCGTTCAGCGGCAAAGAGGCCGGGCTCGACCGCCTCTGGTCTTTGACGACGCACCCGCACGTCGACTTGATCGCCATGGCCCGCGACAACGGCCTGCTCGTGTTCAAGCTGAAGCCCGAGAAGCCCGCGTGGATAACGCAGCCCGCGCTCGCCGTCGCGACGCCGGACGCGGCGCTGAAGGATAAGGACGGCCGCGTGCTTGCTTCGATGCAGCGCACTAATAGCAACGACCGCGCGATGCGGCTGAAGCGCGTCCACTACAACCCGGCCGAGAACGTGTTTCTCGCGTTCCACTGGAAGGACCTCAGCGAGAACAAGGACTTCGCGACGGTCTCGCTGTATAAGAACGGCGGCAGTCTCATAAAATCGCGCGAGGTCGACCAGGCCACGGACGCGATGTTCCTGTCGCGCAACCGCGTTTGCGTGCTTGCGCGCGGGAAGCTGCTTCTGCATGACCTCGATCTCGAGCAGACCAAGGAGATTGCCCTCGACCTCGAAGGAGCGCAGTTTTTGTTCGAGGGCCCCGTGCAGGGCCAGATCTACGTCGCCGGGGCGCACGAGGTCGTGCTTTTCGACTGGCAGCAAGCACGCGCACTGGCGACGCTCAAAACGAAGCAGGTCGTGAAGCAGCTCGCGATCTCGGCGGACGGCAAGCTGTGTGCTCTTGGCGCGTCGCACGACATCCAGATCGCGACGCCGCAGCTGAAGGCGATCACGAAGATCGAGGAGACGATCAAGCTGAAGAGCTTGTGCTGGGACGCGCGCCTGCCCGTGCTGTTCTACACGACGACGTCGCACCTGAAGTACGTGCTGAGCAACGGCGACGGCGGCGTGCTCAAAACGCTGCGCGACCCGCAGTATCTCATGCGCGCGTCCGGCTCGGACGTCGTGCTCGCGACGCGCCGCGGCACGCTTGAGTTCGTCAAGATCGACCCGACGGAGTACCGGTTCAAGCTCGCGCTCGTCACGAAGAACTTCGCCGAGGTCATGCGGCTCATCGAGACGTCGCAGCTCGTGGGCCAGAGCATCATCGCGTACCTGCAGAAGTCCGGGTACCCGGAGATCGCGCTCGAGTTCGTGCAGGACCCGAAGACGCGGTTCGACCTGGCGTTCGAGTCCGGCAACCTCGACGTCGTGGCGAAGGCGGCCGCGCAGCTGCAGTCGCGCGAGTTCGACGAGAAGCTCGCGCAGGCCGCGCTCGAGCAGGGCAACCACGACGTGCTCGAGGACGTGTACCAGCGGCAGCGCGATTTCGATAAGCTCGCGTTCGTCTACCTCGCGACGGGCAACCGCAGCCGGCTGCAGCGCGTCGAGCAGCTCGCGATGCGCACGAGCGACGCGTCGACGCGCTTTCAAACCTCGCTGCTGCTGAACTCGGTCGAGAACCGGTTAGAGCTGCTGCAGCAGGCCGGCTTGGCGCCGCTGGCCTACGCGCTCGCGAAATCGAACGGGCTCGTTGACGAGGCCGAGCAGATTCTGGCGGATAACGAGGTTAGCGAAGATAAGGTCGAGGTCACGGTCTCCGAAACGGCCCTCGACATGCCACAGATCAAGTACGAGACGTGGCAGCAGAACTGGCCCGTGAAGCAGCTCGAGAACGCCGACATCATGTCGCTCGCGAAGCTGAGCCTGAAGGAAAAGAAGGAGGCGGCGGCCGCTGTCGACGGCGGCGAGGCCGAGCGCCTGGCTGACGACGACGGACTAGCGGAGTCGGCCGGTGAAGAGGCCGTAGAGGATGCGTGGGACCTCGACGACGGGCTGCCCGACGTCGAGGTGGCCGAGGAGGAGGAGGTGACGCTCGTCCACCCGGGCGCGCGCGAGCTGTGGGTGCAGAATTCGACGGTGCCTGCGGACCACATCGCGGCCGGCTCGTTCGAGTCGGCCGCGCAGCTGCTGAACCGGCAGGTCGGCGTCGTCAAATTCGACGCGCTGCGGCAGCGGTTCTTCGACGTGTTCCAAGGCTCGAAGCTCGCGATGGTCGGCCACGAGCTGCTGCCGCCGCTCGAGTACACGATCCGCCGCGGCCCGAACACAGAAACAACTGCGGAGACGCAGCTGCCGTTTGTGCCCGGGTTCGATCACCTGAACACGAGGCTCGAAGAGGCGTTCGGCCAAGTGAAGGCGAACCAGCTCGAGCTCGCGGTTGAGACATTCCGGTCCGTTCTGCACGCGGCCGTGACACTGGCCGTCGACACGGCGGCCGAGGAGGCCGAGGTGAAGAAGGCGATCGAGACCTGCAAGAACTACATCCTCGCCTTCTCGATTGAGCTGAAGCGGCGCGCGCTGCCGAAGAGCGACGTGAAGCGCAACCTCGAGCTCGCCGCATACTTCACAAAGCCGCAGCTCCGCAAGGCGCACGCCGGCTTGCCGCTGCGCACGGCGTGCATGCAGGCGAGCGCCGCGAAAAACTACTCGCTCGCGAGCCATTTCGCGGCCGAGTACTTGAAGATCGACCCTTCGGGCCCCGGCGCGAAAAAGATGGCGGCCTCGAAGGCGAAGTGGGACGCCGCAAAGACCCTCGACGCCGTAGACATCGACTTCGATATGTTCGGCACCTTTGACATCGACCCGAAGTCGCTGACGCCGATCTACAGTGGCCAGCCGACGGTCGTCGAGCCGCTGACGCGCGCGAAGTACCATGCCGAGCACAAGGGCGTGCTCTGCGAGATCACCCAGTTCACAGAGGTCGGTGCGCCGGCCTCGGGCCTGCGGCTCAGAGCTTGAGCGCGGCTCAGAGCTTGACCGCACTCGGAGCTTGAGCGCGGCTTGAGATACATAAAAATGGATATACTACGTATTTAAAATAATAACGGGAAGTTCTTTTTGTCTAACACGATCGGCTTCGTGAGAGATTTATTTCTGTCAACTTCGTCACAATATTCCGTGCGGGCCTCCTGCAGTCACTCGGTAGATCCGTGTCAAAAGGGGTAATAATAGCCTCGAGCATGTGCCCATGAGAGCGCATTGCGCGAGAATACGCAAACCCTCGATGGGGACGGGGTGGTCTGCAGCACCGATGACACCAGTGTTTTTGGATTTTGCGGTGAAGTAGTCTAAGTAGTTAAATTACAGAAAAAAAAAAATCATAAAATCATATACGGAATAAATAAGACACATGTAGGAAGCCGGCTTCCATTAAGCGCGAATCTCGCGGTTGGTCAGAGATAAGGCAGGGATTTCCCAGTCCTCTACCGACGAATCGTCGTCGTCACTATGCGAGAGGTCCGGAATGCTTCGTGGCAGGCTCACAGCCGCCACGGAGGTCATGGGGTTAGAGATAGTGTGAAAGACCGGAGAGCTGAATGGCTCCGTGTGTGTGTGCTCCGCAGATTCGTGGCAGTGTTTGTATGGGCACTTCAGTACCGAAGGATAATTAAGCGGCTTCGAAGGAAGCTTGCACATGCTCTTGTCGCAAGCATCGAGGTGCCGGCATTCCTCAGAGCAGTAGAGGCCCGAGGCCGAGTCGTCAAGGGATTTGTCGCAGACACTGCAGTAACTGAGAAAGAAGGAGTCCATGATGATGTGAGAAAGGTGACGAAGACCTTCCTTTATAACTGTTCGGTGGCTTGTAGCGAAAAGTTTTTGTGTGTTGGTTCCAAAATATTTTCGATGAAATATTATATATTATTTATGTAGTCGAAACTAGTCAATAACACGTGACCATACGCGAGAATGACGAATTTGAGCTAGAGTCATTACCTTAGCAAGAGCTCTGCCTCAATGGGTGGGCAAGGTGTGGGGACCGTTTGTTTGAGGCACTAGAGTCACCCACCCGTGCCCCAACAATTTCGCGTGAAAGCCGCACTCAACGCAGAGCGATAAGCTGTTAGAAAATATCAATCGGTGCAAAAATCTCCTAGAGAAAGGCAAATAGCTCCTAAGAATGCAAGCTTGCATAATAGAGTGGTTTACGGTAGTGAAATGTGTATATACATGTCCTCTTTTTTAGACGCCCATCTCTCATCTAAGAGGGGATCAACTAAAATTAACCCTAGGAGTCGCTTCGTTTAACGGTGGGTCACATACCACGTGACATTACGAGTCCCTCAAAAAATTTTCCCCCTGATATTGCCCCCTCCGTCCCTCCTCTTTTAGGGCACGGGTATACATGTGCGGTGATGACTATCCATGGACTACTTTATGACGGAGACTGGTGTATGCAACACAAAAATTGGGGAGAATAGCTGCAGCAAAAATATAATACAAAAAGGAACAGGATAGTGAGAAATTGTGGGATGCCGAGAAGGCCCTGTAGGTCAGAATGTAAACAACGATATTTTCACATGCGGGCCTATGTTGTTTTTCACACGTGCTAAAGACGTGCTACGACGCATGAAATTTGAAATTTTCCACGTGGGGAATTTTTCAATTAAAACGTGAAATTTTATTCATATGACGCAAGTTGTTGATAAGTAAACGTAAGGGTGGATCCTCTAAGTGCGCAGCCCGTTAAAGCGAAGGACGCAGTTCGAGAAACCAGCTAGCTACATACATTATGAACCGCTTGGCGGAAACAACCAACGAATTGTGGCTGACTGCGCAGGTTGTTGAAGCGAACGACGCAGTTCGCGATACCAGCTAGCTACATACATTATAAACTGCTTGGCGGAAACAACCAATGAATTGTGGCTGACTGAGCGCTGCGCAGTTCGTTTACGACGCAGTTCGTTTACGACGCAGTTCGTTTACGACGCAGTTCGTTTACGACGCAGTTCGTTTACGACGCAGTTCGTTTACGACGCAGTTCGTTTACGACGCAGTTCGAGAAACCAGCTAGCTACATATATTATGAACCGCTCGGCGGAAACCATCAACGCCTTGTGGCGATACTGCGGCGCGAACACAGCCACGTATACGAGGCTCATGCTGACGAGCAGGACAGAACTTATTAAGCTGATATTATGTGCATTGGCGCGTCTCAAGCCTCATAATTTCGAAAACGCCCCAAGACGATGAGGCTGACTACTGCTTACCTGTGCTGACGATTAAGAATTCCGTCTGAGCTAAGCAAAGCGTGCTAACCGTCGCCATCTATGAGCTCGAATTCCAGGAATAAGGCATATTGCCGGTATGTCGTGTCTTGAACGGCGACGGGCAAGGGCTGCCAGCTGTACACCTTTTTTCTTCAGTATCAATTAGGCCGATTTACGGCGAGATCGGCAGAGCACCGTCGCGTATTCCCTACCGCATCCGCGGACATCTAGAAACTGATGATCAATTAGAGCATGTAGGTTGCATCGTAAACTCATTTACAAAAAAGAACGTCACTCACAGGTGGATCAGACGGCAAGTACGCGTAGCAGTTAGAAGTCAAGGCGAGGGTTATGTATGTTGGCTGAGCGGGGGGTGAGAGGTCAAACGGTGAGCTATCCCAGACCCACACTAACTTACCAGCGAACCACACGCGGCGAGCCACAGAGTGCCCTCTCTCCATCCGACATTGACAGCACACCCTCGTGATCCGCTAATTTCGTGTCCTTGAGTGCGAGTCCACGGAAATCAGGATTCAGAAAGAGTCTTTCTAAGAGTCCTCGCTTTCCGCACCAAAAAAAAACCCATAAAATATTAAGTACTCGCCGAGCGCGAACGCGAAAGTGGGACCACAGATCAACGGAATCCGAGCAGAGACGCATTCGCATCGCTGAAGGACCGCAGATCACAAAGACACACTCCAACTTTGCATCCTCCTCCCGTTCTTAACCCATAATGGCGCGAGAAGCAGACGACCACAACTCGATCTGGGCAGCGCGAACGTCACCTGAGAGCCTCAAGTACTCGGTTCCGCGGCGGGCGCGCGCCGGAACGCTGCCGTCGCGGCTGCCGTCGCGGCTAGCGCCGCGCCTGGAAACCAAAACGCCGCCGCTTGCCCACCTCGGCAGCCTCGCGCTCGTGAGCCCGAGCGGCTCCGACATCGTCTTCGACAGCCCGCCGTCCAGCAGGTCTGCGGTTGGGCAAAAACCGAGCGGCCGCACGGCCTCGCCGCCGCTGCAGTCGATCCCGGAGCCGTTCCCGACGATCAAAACCAGCTCGCCCGAGTCGAGCCACACAGCAACGACAACAACCGCAGCAACGACAACAACCGCAGCCGCGACCGGCGCCTCGAGCCGGTCGCGTGCCGGGTCAATGAACTCGGTGAAGCCGTTCAACCCGTTCGGCAACAGCATTTGGGGCCCCGGCACGATGTCGCCGTTCAGCTCGTCCCCGCCGAACAGCTCGGCGGGGTCGATGAGCAGCAACACGACCGCGGGACTCGACGACGCGCTGTCGCCGTTCCCGAAGCGCAACAACGCGAGCCGCATGCGTTCGTACACGACAATGGACGCACCGCCGATTTTCAGCGGGATCGCGCAGACGCTGAGCACGCCGGCCTCGTCGAGTCTCAACGGGTCGCTGAGCGGGTCTTTGAGTGGGCCGATGAATGCCGGCGCGCTGAACAGCACGCCGCACGGCCTGCCTTTGAACGGCGCGCCGTTCAGTGGACCGGCCCTCAGTGGACCGGCGCTCAGCCAGCCGCTGAATGGCGCGCCGCTGAATGGCGCGCCGCTGAACCAGCTTAACAGCACTTTCACGCCGCTCGGCGCGCTCAATGGCCCGCACGCCGGCGCGAGGCATCGCGCGCGCGCAAACACATTTCTCGGGCCCGCGCTCGGCAACATTGCGTCGAGTCCGTACAACCTCGACCCGGAGTATAATCTGATGGGCGAGCACGCCGCGGCGCCGCACTTCCCCGTGGGCGCGGCGCCGCCCGGGCCGCAGCTCGGCGACTTCTCGTCCGTGCCGACGCCGGCGCTGTACATTTCGAACGTGCCGCCGCATGTGAATTCGCACACGCTGCACAGCGTGTTCGGTAATTTCGGGCGCATCGAGGCGGCCGGCGTGCTGCCAGCGCGCCGCGCCGCGTACATTGTGTTTGCGTCGACTATTCAGGCCATCGAGGCGCAGGCGACGGCCAACGGCGCCGAGCTCTACGTCGGCAACGGCGCGAGCGCCGTGTCGTTCGCCCAGATCCTGTCGCCGCTGCTCAGCCGCGCCGCGAGCGTGTCGCCGCCGCGCGCCGTGTCGCCGAAAGTGCCCTCTCCCGAGGCGCGCGCCGAGGCGCGCGGCGAGTCGCGACTGCTCACTCCGGGCGAGACTAATCTGCCTGCGTCGTCTGTCGCACCCGGAGAGGACGACACGCTCGCGGCGTCGCCGATCTCCGTCGCGTACGTCCTGCAGTCGCTGAGCGCGTCGCCGGCGGAGGTCCAGTCCGGCGTCGCGCACCTCAAGCACGCGGCGCACGAGAGCTTCGACGAGCCGATTGTCCCGCTTTCGGAAGCGCTGGGCAGCGGCCACAGCAACGAGGAGCGCGTCTACAACGCGGCCGTTTTGCGCGACCTGCGGCGCAAGCTCGAGGCGATGCCGCAGAAGGAGGTCGAGGAGCTCGCGCTCGATATGATGGAGGAGCTGCCGAGCCTCGCGAGCGACTACATCGGGAACACGGTCGTGCAGCTTGTTTTTGAGCGCAGCCAGTCCGACATCCGCGACATGATGCTGCGGCGGCTCGTTCCTGTGTTCGCCGCAACTGGCACGCACAAAAACGGGACGTGGGCCGTACAGAAGATGATCGACCTCGCGCGAGGCCCGCGCCACTTCGAGCTCATCAAGCGCGCGATCCGGCCCCATCTCGTGTCGCTGCTACTCGACCAGTTCGGCAACTACGTCGTGCAGGCCTGCCTCAAGTTCGGCGCGCCGTACAACGACTTCGTGTACGCCGGAGTGGCGTCGACGCTGCAGCGCGTGGCGCCGAACCGGTTTGGCGCACGCGCCGTGCGCGCCGTGCTCGAGTCCGAGCACACGACGCTCGCGAACCAGCGGCTCGTCGCGACGGCGATTGTCCAGCACCTCCCGACGCTCGCCCTCAACGCAAACGGGTGCTTGCTCGTGAGCTGGCTGCTCGACGGATTCGAGCGCGTCGACCCGCTCGTGCACGCGAAGACGCAGAACCTCGTCGCGAGCCAGCTCGTGCCGCGGTACCTCGCGCAGCTGTGCATGTCGAAGATCGGCAGCGGCATCATTGTGAAGCTCGCGAGCTCGTCGCGCGTTTTTGATACACTTATTGCGCCGCTCACGGACGAGGTCCCGCCCGTGCTGATCGAGGTCCTCGAGGACCCGCTCGGACAGGGCACCGCGACAATTTATCGGCTGCTCACGTCCGTGTTCCCTCTGAACTCGCTCGAGAGACAGGTCACTGTGAACAAGGTTCGCATGGCTCTGCTCCGACCGGGCGCAGTCATTCCAAATCATAAGCGGCTTCTGGAAGAGTGCGGGCTCGAAATGTTGCTCCCCACCGAGGACGAGAATAAGAATTCATCCGTCATGCATGCCGTTCCCGTGCGGTACCACTAAAATAAAAGGCATATAAATTAGAGACCATGAACTGATTACGACCCATGAGCGACCATGAACTGATTACGACTCATGAACGACCCATGAACTGATCATGATCTATTGTTTGTTTCGTAGATACTTCAGTACCATTTGCTGTCGTTTTTTACAAATACACGTTTTTCGTACACAATTTACATCCTATTATATACACTCATGCTATACGCACAACTCAGAGACGCGTTTCTCGACTTTGCGTAAAGTGCGCCCAAGAAGAACGTCGAGCGCCCGTGAGGCACGCTCCGTGCTACCTACGGCGACTATCTCATGGTTCGAAGGGCCGTCGCTGCTAAGAACCAGCGCAATGGCTGGTACGTTGAGCTGCTGTGCGCGTGACACTGCAGCAGCACCAACGCCTTGCACTATGACGGGAGGAACTGCAGGAGGAACGTCGGGAACGGACTCAGCGGATGTGCAAAGAGCACAGAGCGGGCTTTCCATGAAACTTTGACCTGGAGTCACGAGAACCACTTTCTGCGGCTTGAGATCGAGCAAGTGCTTGCCCGCGAACGCCGCGTCTTCCTCAAGCAATGCAGGAAGCTCAGCAGCCACAACAGGGGCATCGGTGCCTTCGACTACATGGAAATCAAATCTCGACGTATGGGTCGCCTTGAAATCAGTGCGGTCCGTGTCGGCTTCATAAAACCCGTCTATTGTATGCTCGTGCGTCGCCTGCTGTGTAGTCCTCACTTCTACTGATCCGAAGCGGCGGCCGAGAGGTAGAATCCTAGCGCACCGTGGTGCTATTAACACGAGCGTGTGTCCGGTCAATAAGGGGATGTCTGAGGTGAACTCGTGCGATACAGTGTACGGCAAGGCGCTGTCAACGATATCGCCGTCGAGCGTATACCGCGGCGGCGGGAATTCGTCTTTGAACAGCATACCCTTGAGCTAGAGGCTGTAGAGGCTGTCCACGTTCAGGAAAAGGGGTGCCTGAAAAGTATAAAAACATAATTTCGCACTAGAAATTTCAAGATCTACTTAGTCGCTTTCGCTTTCGCTCTCACTGCTCGCCTCCTCGAGCCACTCAATAAATGGCTTCGCCGCTTTGCGGACCTTTTTCGAGACATCCTTCGGGACGTAGCGCTTGCTCGCCTTCGTGCCCCACTTCATTGCGACCTCCTCACTGATGATGTCGGCATCGTACAGCTTGAAAAGCACCGTCGGAACCTTGTCGACCAGCTCCGGGTGCTGCAATCCAATAAACCGCTCGATGCCGCCCAAAAGCGCCTTCTCATGGGCAGGAGTTTGTGACACCTTAGCAAAAAGGCCGCTGTGTTTCTCGATATCCTTCGCGATGTCTGCAGTAAGAAGCGCCTGAGCAAGTACCTGTACGGCCTTCGGCTTGACCCCAAGCTCGGCCATCCGCTTGTAAATGTCGATGTCGTTCGGCTTCTCGCTCAGAATCCACTCGCCAAACTCGTTGTAAACTTCCTCGGGGGTCGTGTCATCATCCTCAAGGCTCAGCGAGTTCATTGCGCGGTCTGCACGCTTCTGTCTCGCTTGTACAGCCTCCTCGCTGACGTCGGCCGACCACTCTTCGTCTTCATCGTTCGTCTCCTTCATTTCCGGAAGCACTGCAGCCTCGGCATTGATTTTCGTGGTCAAATCAGAAGAGGCGCGCTCTTCCTCGCCATCCTCGTCTTCCTTTTCTTCGCTCGCGTTCGCGTTCGCGCCCGTTGCCGCGCCCGCATTAGCCATGCCCTTCTTCTTCGTCTTCTGAGGAGGGTTCTTCACAATAAACGAGCTCAATTTGTGCTGAGGGTCAACAAGCGACTTCGCGCCGCACGCCTTGCAATCTTTCTCAACGATGCCATTCTTGTGGATGATGTAGTCCGTCTCCGGGTTCTTGCAGCTGCCACAAAGAACAAACTTGTTGATGAACCCGTCGAGCGTGTCCTGGAGCTTCGAAGGCTCATGAATGCCATTTACAAGATATCTGTCTGTATCCTCGTTGATCGAAGTCTGCGCACCGAGTTCAAAGCCGAAATACTTGATGAGGTAACTCGGTGGACGGTTCAGCGCGCGAGCAACGTCGCTTGTGTTGATCACGTTTGTTTTCACACCGTTGCCTTTGCCTTCCACCTTAGACTGGATAGGCGGCATCTTGTACCGGTAGAAGGGGTCGTCATTGTCTCTCCGAATGTTAATCGACATTGTAAAGTGGAAAAAAGTACCCTCGCCACTGAAAAATTATGTGGCGGCGGCGCGTGCCTGACATACACAGAAAGGGTGCTCTAATATTACTATTTGCTCTTTAGTATAATTTCTAGTCGCAAGAGTTTAAGATCAGCAAGAGCTTAAGATTAGCAAGCGAACGGTTCTAGTTCGCGCTAACCGCACTTTCAGAGCAATTTGACTGAGCCTTAGGGAATTCGCCTTTTCTCAATGTCAGGCGTTGCCAACAGAGTTTGATTTGTCATTCTAGGCACCGAAATCATTCGCAAACCATTTCAGTCTCGCATCTGATTCACCTGTCAATAGATTACTAGTCCAAACCCACTTTCGGCCTGATAATGGCGAGTTCGGCGGATTTGCCGAAGCCGCCTAAAAAGAAAGCTGACTCTACTAAACGGGCGGCACCTACGAAACGTGATCCTAATGAACCGATCAGCGAGAACTGGCAGCGCCGCCTGCACCTCGCGGATAAAATGGATGCACCTAAGGCGCCTTTGGAGTTCAAAGACGGCACTCTCCACGCCGAGAACTATACATTGAGTGTGGGAAGTCATGTGTACGTAGCATCACAAGACAAAATCCATGCAGACTTGCTCACAAACTGGGATGAGACCCTGCCGGCGTTCAGAATTGGTCGCATATTCGAGATTCGCGAAACAGATGTCTCGATACATTGGCTGGTTAGAGCGGGCGAAGTCCAGGCGAAAGCCTCCTGTGACCAAGCAGCAACTAAGGATTCTCGAGAGGTCTACCTTACAAGGAGGTATTCAGAGGATATTCGAATTGATCAGATTCGCGGGGAGTGCGTAGTTCAGCATGCGCAGGAAATGCGGACTCTTGCGAAATTCCGAGAAAAGTCGTCGCAATTCTATTTCAAAAAATTCTACGATTTTGCAACCCGCGAGCTGTACGATGTCGTTCCGCTCACAAGTCTCAAGGTTTGGCTCGGCCCATCTAAATGTGAGAAGCTAGGACTAAGAGCGGAATATGCGGTTCTCAGTCATGACGTGGCTCAGAAACTGAGGGATCTACCGAAGCGGACGCGTGCGGCCGTGCACACTGACGATTCAGAGCCAACGCCATCAGAGCAAACCTTGAAGGAATTTGCTGAGGAGAAGACGCGGTGTTTAGTTAAGTTCTGGAATTTCGATACGAAAAATTGGGGAGAATTCCCGAAGCCCTCTGTGCGCGTTGGTACACAGTTTCAATGTGAGGTTGAAGACTGGCCCGGTGCGCCGCTTCGATACTATACCTGGTCGTTGTCAACACCATCAAACTCAGCAAGACAGCCCAAGCTTCTGGAAGGAGACGAAGTCGTTGACATTGATGACAAGAGCAAACCTTGGATTCAAGAAATGCCGTCTGGATATATGCCACGGGGGACAGAAACCACGTCCACGCCTTTATCATTGCCGGCACAGGGATTGCCAGAATTCATCTCTACTTGCCAGAAAAACTATGCACCGCAACTCGAGATCCCGGCCGAGAATTTGAATTTCCTCGACGCGTGCTGTGGCGCGTTCACTAATACGCGAGGCGATGCCGAGTCGGCCTTACTTGTGGTTTCACGTTTGGCTAAACATACTCTCATACCAGACCTCACTAGTGACGACGTCGCGAAGTTTGTGAGGCATCTCGACCCTTTCAAATCACCGAATTGGCATAAAGTCTATCGCGCAATGATCCACAAGCCATTCCAAGAATTGTGTCTTTTCTACTTCTCGCGCTTGCCCTTCAGAGATCACATCAAGCTCACACACAATGAAGACTTGACCACTGGCAAGTTTTCCTGTGTCGAATGCCGCACGCAGCAAGCTCCGGAATGGTTCAACCTGCCTACTTCGGTGTTCATTCTGCCTGAAGAAGATTTGAAGAACAGGAAATTGGCTCTTTGTAACCGCTGCGCGAGGCTATGGTACCGATATCGAGCCGGTTGGCATCCATATTCCGAAGTTGAGCAGATGGACCCGCAGTTGATTGAACCCGAATTAATTGACGACGCGAACTCATATAAAAGCGAACAAGACCGCCGAGCCAAGCGACGCCAGTCCGCTGTTGAAAAGAAAGAGGCTAATGAGAAACGAAAGCTTCAAGACAAAGATGTCAAACCGGCAGCGAAAAAGCCTAAGAAGGGCGATGGCGATCAAAATGACAAGAGCAAAGATGAGAAGAAGAAGAAGACGAAGGAGCCCGGAGCTAAAGAAACTAAAAAACTTGCAAAAGCTGAGGAAGTCACCAAAACTCCCAAAAGCAAGCAAACAAGCGCTGATATTGAAACAGAGGATTCTGAGGCCGGTCGAGTCCGAGGTGTCAAAAAACGAGGCACTGAAACCCAGCTCAGTCTTGACTCTGTTGATGAAATTCTAGCATCCATCGACAAGGACCTCGAACCTGACAACGTTGATGCCTCTGGATATTGCCCTGTTTGTGGCCAAGTTGATCTGTCCATGCCACAATTGACATGTGCGTCTTGCTTGCTTGTCGTGCATTCAGCTTGCTACGGCTCGACCTTGCGAGATCAGTCCGATGATCCTTGGCTCTGCGACTGTTGCTTGAACTCTAGGAGGAGGCTTCCTGAAGCTCACGACATGAATTATCAATGTGAGCTTTGCCCGCCACGTTCGCCAGACTACGTGTCGTGGCAAGCTGGTGTACCCGGAAAGACCGCACCAGATGTGCTCAAGCCAACGCTGAACAAACGCTGGTGCCATATTCGGTGCGCGATCTTTAACGATAAGGTCACATTCGCGGAACCGAGCAAGCTTAGTGGAATCAGTGTTCCCCTCAGTGCTAATAGGCCCCACGAGTGTAAAATTTGTCAGGAAAAACATCAAGGATCGGAGAGACCTCTGATTCCCACAATCTATCTCACAGACCTCGACCAACTAAAGCCCATCACGCCGGCACCTACGTCGGCGATACCCTTTTGCTCGATTGGCGATACTGTGAAGTGCGAGTTTTGCGATGACTACTTTCATGTTAGCTGTGCCGCCGATAGTCAGTTCAAGTTGGGATTCACTGCGGACAATTCACGTGCAGTGATAGTGTGCTCAAAACATGGCGCAAATTACACCCAAACTTTGACGTCAATCTCAAAGATGGACTTGGCTCTGGGGATGTCTGCCTTGCAGTGGTTTGCATCGAGATATAAGGTCGGTAGCCAGTCCTCGAGAAAAGAGAGGTATGATGAGCAAAGGACAAAACTGTTCGAACGCTTGAGTATGGGTATAAATACTCAGCAGATCGTCGTCGGTGATCGCAGTGTTTCTCTGAGTCGCAACAAACTACGCTGTCAAAGGTGTTTCAGAGAAACCAGTGGGTATTGGCATATCAAGGAAGACGGCGCGGTGGTGTGTGCGTGGTGTTTCCGAGGCTACGAGTCGGTTCCCGATGTTGATCTCAATCATCTATGGTCTATGTTCTTCGCGCGAGCTGGGAAGTTTCCTAAATCCACGTATTAATATGTATGTAAAGGCTCATTTCTCTGCCATCATGACCAATTTCTCTTCAATCTGCTGGATTTCTTCGGTAGAAGTTGCATCATCCAGGCTTTTCAACAAGTTGGCGACCTCCTTTTCATCTTGCCTTTCGAATTTCATCTGATGAGGACACTGGGCAACTTCAAAGTCAATGTACTTCAGATTAGGCTGGAATTGCCGCAGCTTTTCTCGATAATCGCCTTTCGCGATCGGATTTCCCAGCACTACCAAATGTTTTAACTTCGGCAGATCTTTGATGAACTGGAGAGAATCGAGCTCGCAGATTTGATTGTTCGCCAGCGAGATGGCGTATAAATTTGGAAATTTATCAGAGATGTCAATCGCAATGGATGTTATGGCGTTGTTCGCAAGAACGAGCGTTTTGAGTCGCGTCAGGGGACCTTCCACTGTAAGGAAATCGTCAAGTGAGGTGAGAGCATTGTCGGTCAGATCTATACTGTCATACTTATCATTTAAAGGCTCCAGTTCCCTGATTGACGAGACGACGCGACTGCGCAGAGAAAGCTCTTGGAGACGTATGGAGTTTTCAATAACTTCATTATCCATCCTAGTCTTCCAAGTGTGGTTAGGTCCATGAAGTAGTTAAATGACGATAGTCGCTAACGCAAGAGCGAAGCGGGACAAGTTTCGCATTTATGCGAACCAGTTCAAACAAAGGCAACTAGCTTAATTCTCGCGGCGCATTCTAAACCGGTCAAAGTCTTGAGAATTTCTAATTTTTGTGCTAGTGCAGAGGTTACGACCAAGCTAAAGGATTGAGGATATAGCAGAATAAGTCTTCACAAAATAGCCAAACATTCGAGGTGGTCTCCTGTAGAGTAGTGCACAGCGTTGGAGACAAAACACTTTGAAGATTCAAGTCGCGTTGTTCTCCCCCAACCCATCTGAACGTTTCTACGCGTAAAAATGCATTCGGACCTCGCCGAATTGAAAGCAAATGTCAAGTCTTGGGAGCGTCAATTCGAGTTGACCATAGGTAGAAAGCCTACATCAGCAGACGCGAAGGCGGATCAGGATGTGTGGAGGCTGTACCAGCAGTATCGTGCCCTCAAGAAGTCGCTGCAAAAGAGCCCCAACACGAAGAGGAGTCCAGCAAAGCAGAGAACCCGTGCGTCAAAAAGCCCTTCGAAAGCATCCCCACGCGATTCCGCGAGAAAAGACTCGTCTGAAGGTCTCTCAAATGAAGTCAACACAAAGCTAGACGCGAGTGAGACAGATGATGATGAGAACACGCCATCGAAACAAAAGATCACCGAGATATTCCCGACTCCACAGTTCAAGGGACGCCCTCTAGGCTTGTTTGATCTGGATCTGGAACTCCCAATCACACCCACTAAACACAATCGGAAT
The DNA here is from genome assembly GCA_030584945.1 of Starmerella roubikii. Lineage (NCBI taxonomy): Eukaryota > Fungi > Ascomycota > Dipodascomycetes > Dipodascales > Trichomonascaceae > Starmerella > Starmerella roubikii. The sequence goes on along the minus strand of JAJMCC010000030.1, from coordinate 75,272 downwards.
CGCACTGCATCGCCACAGGCTGGATCAAACAGAACACCCGAACAACTAACAATAGATGAGACACCTCAGAGCAAGAGAACGCCTGACTACTTTTTACATCGTGTTGATTTATTCCCGATGGACTTGGGTGAATCTCCATTAGTTCGACAAAAAAGACGAGGAAAGTCTGTCTGCGAGTTCATGAAAGAAAGAGAAGAGAAAGACTTGGACACAGAAATGGAAAAAGAAATAGAGGAGCAACTGCAAGGTATAGAGATGGATTTCAATGGCTCAGCAGAACATGAGACTGAGGCTAAGACAAGCACTGCCACTCCGAGCCTACCGGTACGCCCGAGCAAGAGGCGGAACCCCAAGCGCCAAACGAGACGGGTCATACTGCGGCCGGTTAATGCTGCAGATCAGGTTTCAAACGCTAAACCTACAGAGAATTATGTCCGGCTAAAGATTCACAAGCCGAAAAGGAAGTAGCATACATATTTATTGAGATCGAAATTCATAAAGCTCCAAGGAAACCCGTCGCTTTAGCGTTTCCGTGATTATGCGTGCGTTTAGGACCGGCTCGCCCCCTCTCCTCCCTGTATGTAAGGAACGCAGCTGGGCTAGGAGTTACGGCACACTATGGAGATAAGATAATTTGAAACGCCCAAAAAAAGAGCAAAGAAGCTTGCGCAAAACGCCAAGAAAATTGCTTTGTGTCTTAAAATTAGAATATGAAATGATGTGAGTAATTCCGAAGAGAATTTTTGAGGACTATGTGCAGAATTTCTAAAACTTTGAATCTGGTCACGTTACCTGTATATGCATGACATCAAGTTTATAATTTTGACAAATCTCTAATTTGGCCGCACGTTTTACAATTTTAATTGCTTCATATGATCTTCCAGGCATGAAATGCACCGAGGGGCTCTTTTGAACACTTGCTCCTGTATTGTTCTATGAAATCTTCATGTCGTCATAACTTGGCGCTTACAAAGCTAGCTCAGCTGGAATTACCCTTTTTTTCAACAGGTGTGGGTGACATTCACGTATACTCAATACTCAGCGTTTTATTCCATATTTTGGTCGGTGGATTTAATAGCAAGCATCCTGATTGATACCAGATCCACGAAATAACTGAGATATTTATTTCTAATACACGAATCCACATAAAAATGCATGGCTGACTGATATCCCGAAGGTGCAAAATCCGTGCCCTACTCAAATAGATTATTTATCGGGCAACGCATGGCAGACGGATCCCTGAGTACCGCAGGCAATGAGCAAGAGAGTAGCGGGTGACTCTATCCAGATCGAGCTGCAGCCACATGGTTGGTTAGCCAGAAAACTGTTTGTTCACGGCGTTAAGCCGGTCCCTCTAACACAAGAGCCGCGCTTCGAGAATTGCCCCTGGTGGTCATACGTCTTTTTCTTGTTTTCTATCGGCATCATGCGCACTGGTTACGCTCGAGTTCTGATGTTCAATGACGTGCCGCTGTGTCCTGAGTTTCTGAAAATTGGAAAATATTACAGAACTTATAAGAAGTGCCTCGAAGAGAGCAGCAAGAGAGGGAAGAACTTCTTCGAGATTTTGTCGACTCTCAAGGTCGCTAAACTGTACGTCACGGCACTTGTTCTGCTCTCAGTAGTGCATGCTGGAATGATAGTCGTGACCACAGTCATCATGTATCTGCTGATTGATGAGGTTGGCAGACTAGACTCTGGAAAGACGAACTGCGGACCTGCTGTAGGTTACATTGTAGGGCTTTCACTGCTCCAGATTACACAGAGTATTGTGGATCAGCAGAGAATGGCAATTTCCCGCCTTTTCGCAGAGCGAGTGCGCCAAGTGCTTATCCTCGAAATGATTCAAAAGATGTTCAAAATGTCACAGCAAGATCGCCTTGATTTTACAATCGCTAAGCTGATGTCACTTGTAACTTCTGATCAGCGCCGCCTTGCTCTCTTTACCATTGAGGTAGACGTTTTGATCGCAGCCCCTGTACAATTGTTTGGCTCGATGGGTGTCCTTATCTGGCTTATGGGGCCTATAGGATTAGCTGGCTTTGCCCTTGTTCTTCTGGGTATCGCATTGGCGCTACAATCGTCTTCTTGGATGGCGAAATTGCGTTCGTTGGCTAATCCGCATCAAGACAAGCGCATTTCAGTCACTCGCGAGGCTCTCAAAAACATGACAATTATGAAGTTCTACCAATGGGAGCCATCTTTTCTTAAAGCAGTTCATGCGGCACGGAAAAAGGAACTGCTGTATATCAGACTTGGCGAGTATGTCAATGCTCTGATTAATCAATTTGTCGAGGTCATTCCAAACTTAGCCGGCATAATGACCTTCGGTATTCGAGTGCATATGGATTCCAATGCATTTACAGCTGCAAGGGCTTTCCCAGCACTCAGTGCGTTTCAGAGCTTCTCATCTTTGATGTTCAGTTTCTCGTTTTCCATAAAATGTGCCGCAGACGCCTGGGTTGCTGTCAAACGTATCAATTCGTTATTCAGACAAGAGGATAGTGCACCCAACACCGAGCAAATTGAGAATCTGTCGGTAGACATGTCTCTTGAAAACTGTACGTTCGGTTGGTACACGGATTCCAATGACGAATCCTCAGACAGTTTGCATGAGACGAGTTCTAGCGGAAAAGGTCCTATCGGTACGACAACATCGGTAGAGACCTCACAGCGTGACTCCATTGCGCTTGTTAAGAACTTTACCGGTTCCTTTGCAAGCGGTACGATGAACCTCGTTCTGGGACCTGTTGGTAGTGGGAAGACGAGTTTTCTGCAAGGTATATCGGATATCTCTGTACTGCTTGACGGTCGCCTCAAACAACGTGCAGGCTTGACGAGGCACTCTTTGATCACATATTGGAACCGCAGTGGTCGGATTCGTGAGAACATTTGCTTTGGCAAAGACTTCGATCGGAAGCTTTATAGCAAGGTCATTCGAATCTGCGATTTACAGTCGGACCTCAACCAATTTGCTCGACATGACCTGACTGAGATTGGCGAGAATGGAATCACTCTTAGTGGTGGACAACGTGCAAGACTAGCTCTGGCGCGATGCCTTTATGCAGATGGCGACATTTATGTCCTAGATGATGTGTTAAGTGCTATGGATGCCAAGGTGAGGCTACACATTTTCAAAGAACTTGTTAAGCTTACGAGAAACGAAGGCAAGACAATCATCATGGCTACTAATGACACCTCTATGGTCCATCGTGCAGACTCGATCATTTATTTGAATGATGGCCATGGTGTCCAAGGAAAGCCGAAGGACATGCAACACTATTTTGAAACACTTGATTATGAGAATGAGAGTGAGAAAGGAGGAGATGGCAAATCTGCTGCTGAGAAAATCGAAGACGACACTCAGAAAGTGGTTGATGAAGAGAATGAGATGTTGAAGCAGGAACTGAGTACCGATGCAGATGCTAGACATCTCCAGCCTGAAAGAAGCGTTTTAGCGCCGTCCCTATTAAGCATGACCCTTGAAGAGATGACTGAGCAAGACCAAGTGATGCCGGTTTTTGAGGCGGAGAAAAAGCATGTCGGAAACGTTGCTACTGCCGTTTTCAAGAATTTCCTCCAGCTTGATACGCCGTGGGGTATTTTCTTGAGCTTAGCCATTCTGGTGCTGGGAGCAGTTTCTGGTGCTGCTTCTGGTGTATTGCAGGTATTTTTGAATTGGTGGACCACAAAGCGCCATGAGGATCAAACACATTGGGGCTGGTTCAACCAGCCACAAGGTTGGTATGTTGGCTTTTACTCGTTGATTGTTGTCATAGAAGCTTTGTCTGCTTTCGCTATATCTTTGGATGCGACTTATTACGTGACTGGGGCTAACACTATTCTTTTTGAAAAGGCCATCGCTGGTATTACTCATGCTCCCATGTCTTTCTTTTTCAGCAATCCAACTGGCCGCATCTTGACGCGGTTTTCGGACAATTTGACTTCAATCGATTCTGATCTGGGAAACTCTTTTACGAGAGTCTATTTTGACGTCATGTACGCTCTGGCAGGTGCAATCACAATGTTCTACTACGTTCCCTGGGGCGCGCTATGTCTCATTCCAGTGATCATGATCATATGCGTCGTTCTGAACTTCTATCGCTATGGAGGCCGTGATTCTCAACGACTCTCAAATCTCTCTCTTGTGCGGCTTTATGTGGTCATTAACGAAATGATTGAGGGATGCCAGATAATCTCCGACTTGCATCGTGAGAACTACTCGCGGGAATCCATGATACGCCAGGTTGATTTTTTCCTGGGGGCGATCTTGCAATATCAGGGCACTTATGGCTGGGCAGCAACGTACTCCTCGATGAGTTCCATTTTGATCTCTTTTGTCGTGCTTATTCTTGCTGTTACGGGTGTTTTCAAATTATCTCCTGCAGAGGTTGGTATTCTTGTTAACCTGATGCCGACTTTGTGCACAAACTTGACTCAGGTGGCCGTCATGTACACCTTTCTTGAGATGAACATGAACCACGTTGAGCGATTGAACGAGTATGCATATGAGCTTGAAGATGAGTTCTCGTCACCAGTGGAGGATCCTTCGTTAAAGGACTGGGCGCCCACCGAGGGCTGCGTAAGTTTCAACAATGTCTCTTGTCGCTACAGACCTGAGCTGCCGCTGGTGATGAATGGGCTGACGTTCAACTTGACCGGTGGCAAGAAACTTGCAATTTGTGGTCGCACCGGTGCAGGTAAATCAACGATCGTCAACGCGCTTTTCAGAATGCTACAGATTGAAAATGGTTCTATTTGCATTGATGGCCAAGACATTCTGAAAATTCCCTTGCTGAGGGAGCGGCATGCATTGACTACTATTCCACAAGCTGCTGTGCTTTTTGAGGGCACAATTCGCAGCAACTTAGACCCGGACGGAACGAAAACCGATCAAGAATTGTGGGATGCACTTTACACGTCGACATCACGTCTCAGTGAACGGAGTAAAGAACGTCTCACGTTAGACTCTGAGGTGACTGCGGATGGGGAGAACTTCAGCTTAGGCGAGCGGCAAATGATTGCGTTGGCGAGAGCTCTTGTTCGAAATACCAAGATTCTAATTTTAGATGAGGCCACTGCAAATGTCGACGAAGAAACAGATAAAGAGATTCAGCGTCTGGTTAGAAAGAATTTCCGTGATCGCACGGTAATCGCTATTGCCCATCGTATCAAGACAATCATCGATTACGATGAGATCTTAGTACTTGGCCCAGGCGGCTATTTACTTGAGAAGGGATCTCCTCGTGAGTTATTCGCCCGAAATGGCGAATTTGCTTCCTTGGTCTATGAATCTGAATTACAGGGATATTTTAAGTAGAGAGGAACTATAAGATAGACTACATCACATGCGCATATCACAAGCCAAATAGGTATTATGTGTGACTCTTTATACTGCACATGCGGAGTGTGGAGAGGAGTGATTTTAGGCGTATGTAGTAACTTTGAAAAAAGACAACTGACATATTGATCTACTTTAAAAGAAATATGAGACCAAATAGAGCAGATATGGGGTCACGTATTAAAGACAAACTCTGTGACCGTAGGGAACCCATATCGTTCTCTATGGAGTACGTGTGCCCGAAGACTGAGCAAGGTGTTGTAAATCTTATTGAGCGTATCAATCGCATGGTGAAGCTTGGCCCATTGTTTGTTGACATCACCTGGAATGCGGGGGGCTCCCGCAACAGCGGAGAAACTTCTTTGGAGTTGGTTGACGTTTGCCAACGCGAGATTGGAGTTGACACTTGCATGCATATGACATGCGCAGGGATGACTGAACAAGAGGTCAATAAAGCTCTTGACACTGTTTATGCCTCTGGCTGTCGAAACGTTTTAGCACTACGGGGTGACAAACCAAGGGAGGACCCCGATGGTTCACCTGAAGAGACAAACTCAAAATTTCAGTATGCTAAAGACCTGGTTCGGCACATCCGTGCAAAGTATGGCGATGAAGTCTCCATCGCTGTTGCCGGGTACCCGGAGGGTCATCCGGAGGAACCCGATTCAGAAAAGCTCATCGAATACTTGAAGGAAAAATGCGATGAGGGCGCAGACCTCATTGTGACGCAGATGTTCTATAATGCGGACATTTTCATTGACTGGTGTAAAAAAGTTCGAGCTGCTGGAATTACAACTCCGATTGCCCCTGGAATCATGCCCGTTAGTGGTTGGTCCTCTTTCTTGCGACGTGCTAAGTGGTGTCAAATTGACCTGCCGCAGAGTTGGTTAGCAGAACTTGAGCCCTTAAAGCATGATGATGAAGCTGTTCGAAGCCGTGGTACTGAACTTGTCGCAGAGATGTGCAACAAAATCTTGGAAAATACAGATGTAACGCATCTGCACCTCTACACTATGAATCTAGAAAAGTCGCCAGTCATGGTCTTAGATTCACTCAACCTCATCCGCTCAGAGGGTGACGAATCAGCACTTGAGGAAGAAGGAGATGCTACTAAGACTGTCATCCGAGGTACTTCGCGATTGCGCCGTGGCTCTTCCTTGACAACAGTGAAGCCCATTCATTGGCGTAACCGGCCGGCCTCCTACGACCTCCGCACGGCCACTTGGGATGAGTTTCCCAACGGTCGCTGGGGTGACAGCCGGTCCCCTGCCTTCAACCAGTTGAATGAACTCGATGTTCTGCTAAAGGTCACCTCTACGAGTGCTCAAAAATGGTGGGGGTTTCCGAAATCTGCTCAAGATGTGGGTAGTCTTGTGATAAAGTACCTTACGGGACAGATTGGCTCACTGCCTTGGTCGGACTCGCCAGCCGCTGACGAAATCACAGCCATAAGCGACGAGTTGCGCAAAATCAATGACGGCAGCACCGGACAGTGGTTCAGTATCAACAGTCAGCCAGCTCTGAACACAGTGGATTCGTCGAATCCGATCTATGGCTGGGGACCAGCTCATGGCTACGTTTTTCAAAAGGCCAATATTGAACTTATGGTACACCCGCGCATGTGGCGCGAGAAGCTGCAGCCAAGACTTAGCAAGCTACCGTACTACGAAGCTATCTATTATGCCGTCGATTCAAAGAGTAAAAACTTGGAGACAAATGCAGAGCCTGATGCTGTAAATGCCATCACTTGGGGTATTTTCCCGGGGAAAGAGGTTGTTCAGCCAACTATCGTTGAAGGCACGAGCTTCCTTGCCTGGCGCGACGAAGCTTTCCGCATTGCTTATGAATGGTCACGGTATTACCCGACCAACTCGGATAGCGCAAAGTTTTTGAGGGAAATTGCGCAAGAGTGGGTGTTGGTCAATATTGTGCACCATGATTTTAACGATCCTCTAGCGCTCTTCCGCCTCCTCGGAATCGAGTAGAAAAGTGGCATGAAACACAATTCGAAAAGAGGTTGTTTCGCCAAAAACATATGGCTATTTTACAACGATAAAACTGCTACGAAATCTGCTACGACTACTTGTACTTTTTATTACGGATGGGACCTTTCCAAACAAATTTCCGTGTCTAGTTTATCCGCCCTGCAACAGTAACCCCTACCCATCCACCGCACTTGAACACGCGCACACCCCACAGTGAACAAATATAATCCACCTTTGATGCATACTGAAGATATCTCTTAACGTGAGCAGATCTAGAAACTCATACGACTCTTTGATCATGTGAATTCTTTCATATTATATGACTTCCTCTTTCGCGTAGCTGGAAGATTTCTGCGACAAAATAATGGCAGAGCTGAAATCAGCACAGTATGAGAAACTCAATTTTGCACAGCGTATGCGGGATAAGCCCGCTGCTCTCCTGACCCTCTATGAGAACAACAAAGTACTTGATAAAGACAAAAAACGGTTATATGAGAAGGTAAAACACCAAAACACGTTCGTCGGGCCTGATGGAGCTTTCGCAACACCGCCCATGGAAACCTGGTTCGTACCAAAAGCGATCCTGCCAAAGTAAGAAATCACTGGAATATCATCAGCGTTCTCCGAAAACTGCTTGCCAACGCATTATGTGTACTTTGGAGCACTGCTGGCACCACATCAGACCGCTAAGTTGGTCTGCTCTGCATGGGTTGCTGTGCTAGAGGAGCTTGCTAGAAAATATGACAGTGCTCGCAAAAGTCGTGAAGATAGGTGGGGCCGAGTCAGATATTGAAGGCGGAAAAGCTACGGGAAATAAATGAACGAGTGCATCAATTCGCGTATGATAACATGTCTTCGGTTTGGGAACAGGCCTATAAAGACTACAGGAATTATCTTCTAGGGAAATTTGGCGCAAATTGCGTCAACGAGAAGTGCTAATCCGCCGACACAACTGAGGTTCTAACTTTTAGTCTGAATTCCGCAGCTGCAATGACCATAAATAGATAATATATATACACATGCAATTTCATAGCAGTTCGCTAACGCGGATTCGCTTCGATTCGGGTTCGCTGCCCTCGGACTGGTTAGTGGACGGGCTAATCTCCTCTAGTTTGCGCCTAAGAGTCTCAACCTCTTTGCGTGCCTGAGACTCTGAGTTCTCGAGGTCCTGCACACGCCTTTTTAGCAAGTCGTTCACGAGCTCGAGTTCGCTGACTCGCGTCAGCAGCGGAATGTCGTCTTCGGGCTTGACACTAGGTGTTGACGGTGGCTGTTGCTGCTGTTGCTGTTGCTGCTGCTGCTGCTGCTGGAACTGGGAGACGGGAATCTGCGGCAAATGCGGGATCCGCTCGGACGTTTCTGGTGACCGTGGTAACAATTGCTCGCTTATGGCACCACGCATGGGCACCGCAGCAGAAGCCTGCGGGTAGACGTTTGTCTGTGCGACCGTCTGTGGGCTCATGGGGTGAATGACACCTGGAGCCAGCATGTTCTGAAATCCAGGCAGTGTGCCTGCTGGCAGCCCATTCTGGTTGATGAGCATGTGGGGCGCGCCCGGTACGTACGGGTTGAGCGCTGGGCTCCCTGGATACATAACCTGGATGGGAGCCATACCCGGGAACAGCGTATGCCCGAACTGCCCTGCCTGTGCGCTCGCTTGTTGCACTGCCGCTTGTTGGGCCGCGGCGGCGGCGGCTGCCGCCGCTTGAGGCTGGGCCTGTGCCGCCGCCTGAGCCTGCGCCGCTGCCTGCGCCTGTACTGCGGCCTGCGCCTGCGCCTGCGCCTGAGCCTGCGCCTGCGCCTGAGCCTGGGCCTGGGCCTGCTGCTGCTGCTGCAACTGTGACTGGACCGGGGCTTGTGGTACATTCTGAAGTTGCTGCTGGGCGCCTAGCTGGGGACCACTTGGTTGGCTGGCGTGTCCCATAGCCTGAGACGAGACCTGGGACGCATTCATCTGCGGCGGCCCCTGGTTAGGCCGGACAAGGCCCATGATCGATGATCCGGGGATGTTGTGATGCTGGCGCTTCTCCGGAGCCGGTCCCGAGTTCACAGGCTGGGATTGTGGGGAGTTCAATTTTGAGTCCTTAGGCTCTTGAGACCCGCGCTTTTTCTGCGTCTCCGGCCGTTGGTGGCGGTTGCTACGGTTGCGCGACTTGATCACGTCCGTCTTCAAGCTTATCGGTCTGCGGCGACCGTGCAACTTCAGAAACAGGCCGCATGCGTTGCACATGATTGCGCCGTTCTCGTCGCGCCTCCAAAGCGGCGTCGTTGTAGTTAAGCAATTCTGGCACACGGTCACGCCCGGCTGGACCTGGATTTGACACGCCGGTCCTGGCCTCCGTCTAAACAGGAGATCCTCTTCGGCTGAGGCGGGCTGCAGCGCAGAGCCTTTGGCGAACCGGTTGGCAACGCTATTGATGAAACGGTGATGGCCGTTATTAGCCGCCGGTGGCGACGTTCCGCCGGCAGACGGGACGCCCGCTGAAGGCGCTCGTTGCGCGCCGTTGTTATTCGGGCTAGTGCTCATGTTAGCAAGCGTCGTCGACATCATTCCTTGCGAAATCACTGCTGGCGGCACTTGCACCGCTTGAGACACCTGCGGACTCGGGATTCCCTGCGGCATCTGCGCGATCCCCGGCGGCGCGATCCCGCCTTGCGGCAGCCCCTGAGGCACTCCCTGAGGCGCGCCCTGAGGCACTGGGCTATTGGCGACATCGGCCCGCATGCTTGGTAAACTCGGCGGGAGCTGCGCTGGCGCGCCGTCTGCCGAGGACGGCTGCACGCTCGGCTGCACGCTCGGCTCGCGCTTGATTCCGACTAGAGCCTCTGCTGCCTCGTTCTGCGTTTGCGAGGGCTGCGCGGGCGCAGCCTGCGGCGCAGCCCCTAGGGACGGCTGGTTCTGCTGGGCCTCTGCCGAGTTCTCTGCTAAGGTTTCGCTCGACGCCGGCTGGACTGCCGGTGGTGCGGCAGCGGTTTCGGACGCGTTTTCCTGAGGATTCTCGCCGATTGACTGCGGTGTGTGCTGGCTCGGCTGGTTCTGCGGCTGCGGCGTCGGTTGCATGGCCGGCCCCGGGGCTTTGGCTAGTGGTGCCGGCTGTGGCGCCGCTGCCACGTGTGGGTCGGCCGGAGCATTCGGCTGGACGGGCTTCGCTTCTGCCTCCTTTGGGGGCGTCTGAGCAAATTCGGGGATCAAGTGATCAGCTACTACTCCAGACATCTTATCGGCAAGGTCTGATTCAGCTTTCGTGTCTTTGTTTCTGATCCGCTCTCTTTCTGAGCTTCTTACTCTCTCGCACTCAAAGATCTATCGGTCGGCGGTCGGGTACCTTTCTCCAAATCAATTATCGCTCCTATCGGATACTACAACGTGAGTCACAGGCGTGGGTAAAAAGATCGTAGTATGTCTAGGATTTTTTTTTCTCGAAGGTTGATAAGCTGATAGAGTAGGGCAAGAAGCGTATCAAGGGGCAGGGACTGAAATTTTTGGCTATCAAAAATCCAACCCTACTCCACTTCACAACGTTATGTGCTCAATGAGACCTGTAAAAACACAGACGCAACGACGGCTTACGAGAGAAAACCCTTGCCAATAAAGGCGGGCAGAAGGATGGCAATCGCCCGGGTTGGGGCCATGGGCCAGTCTAGATTACCGGAATGCATTTTACCGTGATTAGTATAGATCGAAGAAAGATAAAGTAGCTACGAAAGGCCAATCTCGGCCCACATTTTCGAGTCCCTCCGGCTCATTATCGGCAAGAAATGAGATGTGACGCGATGTGTCGGAGTCAAGATAGGAGCGCTAATCGCGGCAGAGTGCAGAACATGGGCAAGGAGATAGTAGCACGAAATGACTCCATCTTCCGTTACGGAAACTGAGGCGTGGCCGCCATAACAGTTGTGATAAGCAAGCACTGCCTCCAATCCCCTAATCTCTATCTTCGGCCACACTAACGCACGAGCAGAATGCTGACATTGCTTATCTGCAGGCTGGCGATAGCATGGGGCGTGGGTCACAGGGTATGCCGCTGTCAGATGCGATTGCGGTTTGATTCGCTAAGGTCGATACGGATTTACTCTGGGCGCTCCGAGATTGCAAGACAATTTATAATATTACACATAAATAGCTAATTATTGAGTGGGCTTCGGACGATTATGAGCCATATGGCTCTTCACGAGGTGCCCTGCAGCCAGCGCCGAGTTCAGCGAGAGCTCGCCGGCCAAAACGGCCGTTGCCACGATTCTTGCGAGTTTGCGCGCATTCTCACCCGGATTGCTCATATTTGGCCCCTTAACGCCCAGCATATTCAGCACAGCCGCCTGCGGCTCGAGAATCGTGCCTCCACCGATGGTGCCGACCTCGATGGACGGCATCGTCACCGAGATCTGCAGATCGCCGTCCACGTTGCTCATGAGCGTCATGCAGTTCGAGCCTTCCACAACCTGCGCCGGGTCCTGGCCCGTCGCAATGAACAGTGCAGCGACGAGGTTCGCGGCATGCGCATTGAACCCGCCCAAAGCACCAGCCATACAGGAGCCCACGAGGTTTTTGGCCATGTTCAGCTCCACAAGTTCATCAACGCCGGTCTTCAAAATCTTGCGGACCTGGTCGCCGGGAACAATGCCCTCCGCAATGACGCTCTTGCCGCGGCCCTCGATCCAGTTCACAGCCGCCGCCTTCTTGTCCGTGCAAAAGTTCCCGCTAACACTCACTATAGTCATGTCATCAAACCCGCAGTCCTCAGCCAGCGTCTGCAGCGCACACTCGACGCCTTTCGAGATCATATTCATGCCCATCGCGTCGCCTGTCTGCGCCTGGAAGCGGATGTACAAAAACGCGCCTGCCTGGGTAGTTTTTAACGAAGTCATGCGCGCGTACCGCGACGTCGAGTTGAACGCACGCTCCATCGCTTTGCGGCCGCTGTCGCTATCCAAAAAGAGCTTGCAGGCAGCCGCACGCGACGCGCGCGCAAACGTGACGCACGGGCCGCGCGTCATGCCGTCGGCCAGAATCTCCGTCTGGACGCCGCCGCCCGCGTTCAGCGCTTTGCAGCCCCGCATAGTGGACGCGACCAGAACGCCCTCGGTCGTCGCGAGCGGCAAGTAAAACTCCTCGCCATCGATCAGAATGGGCCCAGCCACGCCCAAAGGCAGCGGCATAAAGCCGATGACGTTCTCGCAGCACGCACCAAGCACGCGGTCGTAGTTGTAGTCGCGGTATGGCAGCTCGCTGTGCTCGAGCGTCTGAGTCGAGGACAGGCGCGACACTGCAGCGCGACGCACATAAACGGCGCGCGTCGTGTCGCCGAGCTGCTTCTCGAGAGCGTAGAGCGGTAATTTGCCGGAAATTACGAGCGACACAAGCTCTTCATGGCACAAAGACGACGCTTTGCCCTCCTTCAGAATCAGTTCGCACTCCTCCGAAGTCCTCTTCACCTCCAAAGGATCGAGCGGCTCTTCAGGAACCGCTTTGGTTTGTGTTTCGGGCTTTTCTTCAACTAGCGAGGGGCGCGTGACCAGCAACGGCGTCGCACTATGGCGCATAACCGTGCCGGCTAAATATGCATTGCAAATAAGCGACAGCACGAGTCCCAAGAACAGCGTCGTTGGAGCCGATCGCAGCAACTTCCAGGCCTGAGACCAGGCGCGCGACAGCGACATCCCCAAATCCTGCGGCGCGAACTGCAAGGCCGGCGAAATGCTGACGATGGCCGGTGTCGGCAATTGCGCGGCATACTCGGAGACCTGCACGCTGGCCAGATCCGAGGTGTGCAGCGAGAACGAGATCGGGAAGTGCACGATCTTGACCCAGTTGACGGCAAAGAAGCCGAACACGAGCAGCAACCGCACACTGCCGCCAACCCAGCGGAAATGCACATACTTCGCGGCGCGCGCCCGGCTCGATGAGTGCAGCACCTCGTCGGCGTACGCACCCGCGACGTCCCGCGAGACGCCCTCGTCCTGGAGCGTGCGGCGCACGGCGTCATTGCGCTCGACCTGGACCATAGCAACCTTCAGCGAGACGAGCGCTGCGTAGAAAGTGATCAGGAAAAACAGGTCGATCACAAGCAGAATCACCGTGACGACGCTGAACTCAAAGAGCGCCGGGATCCGCGTCGAGAGGCCGACAACAATCATGACGCTCACTTCCAGAAGAGTCTCGAGGCTGAAGCTTCTGAACTGCTGCGCAACGCTGCATCGCACGGCCTCAGCGGCACTCAGTTGCTCCGGATTCAGCAGCGCGTTTCTCGCGAGGCGAACCTTATTTTGGAACCCAACAACAAGCACAAAGAATGGCAATCCTTGGACGAGCGCAAGTTTCGGAACACTGATGCCGAACACTACGGCGATCGCGTACGCGCACATAAACGCCAGCCCGGACTCGATAATAGCCGCGAAAAACAAAAACGTCCGCGATCCTAAAGCGCGGAGCTGCAGGAACAGGTTGATGAACGTGTAGTACATTCCGGCCCATCCCGCTGTGATGAGAATGATCTCGAAATAGGACGCTTGGGAAATGAGCTGGACGACGCGCGAGACGTAGTACTGCGCGTACGTCAGCAGTGACGGCGTCATGCTCCGGAGATACCACGGCCGGCCTTCGATATCGAACGAAGCAAGCTGATTCAATGCCGTGGACAGTTTTCCTTCGGGCAGAATCGCCGATGTGCGTGCTCTGCCAACCGCGCCGTTTGCCGCGAGCACCGAAAAAACATGGTTCTGGGCGATCCGTGAGTCCTTGTCCTCGGCGAAAACTAAAGGAAACCCAACAAATTTGGAGACTGTGGACGTCTCCAACTCGTTTCCCGTCAACGGAGACCACACAGTCGGAGATTCGACCAAAAAGCTACGCGTCAGAGATCCCGGCAACGCCGAAGGGTTCACTTCAACAGCAAAGACATACACTGCGAACAGAACCGCTGAAATCAGAGCCAGCGTGTGGACAGGGGAGCGACTCGCGCGAAACGCGATGTCCGCAGCTGCGTTCATAGTGCAGAAGAGTCGTTTTTTCACAAGTTGGTGGGGTTGGGGACGGAGCTGTACGCGACTTGAACTTCACGTGATGGCGGGGAGGCCAGTCATTAAGGAAATCACCGCGTGCTGCAGGGAGTATAATTTTAGCCGCATTGGTCCTGAGACAAGGTTAGTGGCTTATAATAGATAGGTGCCGTAAGTAAGCACGGCTTAGTTGAGCAAATACAATTCGTGCAACTACCTATACAGATCATCCTCGTGAGTCACTGATAGTGTCACTTGATCTGCGCAATTTTATATACATGTAGCGTCTTTTTGTATCAATTCTGCCTATATCGCAGTCTTGCGGAGTGCCTCCTCACTAACAGGCTCCGTTTTCCCCTCTAACTCCGCGTATTCTTCCACACGATTAGACAAGCCGAAAAGCACAGTGCCGTTGTTACCCAAGCATGTCACGCTTTCTGCGAATTTGCGCGTTTCCTTCACCTCAAAAGTTTTCAAATCGGCAATCAGCACCTCCTCACTGAGCTCCGGGAGAATAAACACCTGGTTGTCGCTGATCTCAAGGCCAATTACCGGCTTGCCGACCTCAATACGGCCCAGCAATTCACCGGCGGCGAAATTCCAAATAAGAACAAACGGGTCACCGCCGCCGCTCACGAGAAGATTGCCGCTCACCGCTAAATGAGACACAAAACTTGTGTGGCCGAGTAGAAATTGTTCAATGACAAACGCATCCGGGAACCGCGAGACGCGGATATGCTCGTCGCGGTCGCTGGCTATTAAGTACTTCTCCAGCAACACAACATCCAGAACCATGGACACATGTCCCGAAATAGCAGGAAGGTTTTTCAGGTCTGTGATGGGCGCATCAGCCTTGGTTTTGAAGACGTCTCCGAACTTATCAGCCACCACTAGATCGTTATTTCTGAGGCTCAGGGCCGATGGCCGCTTTGGAAACTCATGTGTGGCTACTAGTTCCAAGTTGTGGTCGTAAACACGGGCCTCCTTTGTATTATTGACCAGTCCGACGACATATAGATCCGAGGCCCGGATCGTCGTCATGTCCGATGGAATGATTTTCTCAACTTGCTTCTCGGCATTGTATTTAACAAGTGTCTCGTTCTGGAGTGCAAAAACAGCCGATCCAGCAGCGGCTATTGAATGGACCATGAAGTACCCTGAAAAATTCTAGACGAGCAAAAAGTAAATAGCAGTCTAATGGTCTAGTTCTATAACGGGCGACGCTCGATGTAGCCTGATTTAGCCCTTTTAATGAAGGTTCTCAAGGAAATCTTCCTGTCATGCTTGCCGAATTCATCGATCTTCTCCGCATCTGATATGATATCAGATGAACTTAATCTCGCCTCAACAAACCGTCTTTGCTCGATCCCCCAAAATGGGAACAATCAACATTCAAGCTCTCTACGCATCTGAGAGATGTCCACCTATGTCTGTCTATGAAATCTCCCCAACGTTTCTCTCTGCCCTGAAACTTTATCAATGGAGAACGGGTGGTTTTATGAGAAAAGCGACGAGAACTGGCCCGGCCAGGCTATGGGGATTCGGGTGAAGAAAGTCCTCTATGAAGGCAAGACAATGTTCCAGTCTGTGCTAGTATTTGAAAGCACTGACTATGGTAACGTTTTGGTTCTCGATGGGGTGATCCAGGCCACTGAGCGCGACGAGTTTGCTTACCAGGAGATGATTTCGCACATCCCACTAATGGCCCATCCCAATCCGAAACGCGTGCTTGTCGTTGGTGGTGGAGATGGCGGGTGCGTGCGCGAGGTATTGAAACACAAGAGTGTCGAGCACGTAGACCTCGTGGAGATCGATCAGTCTGTGATTGATCTCTCGCTCAAGTACCTCCCTAAAATGGCGAGTTGCTTAGACGGTTCTGACAGCCGTGTGCATGTGAATGTCTGCGACGGGTTCGAGTTCTTAGCTCGCAATCACGGCGCTTACGACGTCATTATTTCGGACACCTCCGATCCTGAAGGTCCCGCCGAACAGCTTTTCGGGAAGAACTATTTCGAACTGCTTCATCAATCCCTAACGGAGAATGGCATAGTCACAATGCAGGCCAGTGAAAATGTATGGCTGAACTTGGCTCTGCTCAAAAAGCTCAAAGAAACCTGTTCTCAAGTGTTCCCCGTGGTGGCCTATGCGGCGACCTGTGTGCCGACCTACACTTCGGGCCAGCTAGGACTCGTTGTCTGTGCGAAAAACGCTGAAATGGACGTCGAGGCGCCTGCGCGTAAATGGGAAGAGGCCAGCGCTCATGAAAACCAATACTACAATGAGGACATCCACCATGCCAGCTTTGTGCTGCCAACATTTGCTAAGAAATACATTTAGTTCTATCCAAAGATATCGTCGATTGCTGCCTTTTTACTTTTCTTCTTCTCTTTTTTCGGCTTGTCTGATTTGATCCGAAGTCCTGTCGCATCCAGTTTGCCTCTATTAGGTTCAGTCTCTGCTTCAGGCTTTACTTCGATTCCTAGGTCAGTTCCTGGGTCGACGATTTGCTTCCGCAACGCTTGCCTTCCAGTTTTGTACCGGCGCTCTCCCACTTCTTTGTCTAAAAGAGTATAAATTCGAGCCGTGCATGCTAGCAAGGCAAACCCGAGCGTGATGAACGCGCCTTGCGCAAGCACAGAATGCAATGCACGCGCAAGGGATGGGATGAGTTTTTTTATAAGGAAGCGAGCTTGTTTAAGATCGGTCCTGTCCTTCTGCAGAATCCGGATCAGCCGTCGATGCGTCATTGACACATAACGCCACCATCGCTGATTACGCTGCTGGCTGCGGAATTTCAAGTATATCAAGTGGAAAATCTCGATCTCATTAGAGAGTGCTTTGTTGAGCATACCTTGCTTGCCCGCTGAAACCCAGTCGGTCCGCTGCTCGTCGTTACCCTACAGAGAAATAAGGATAATCCCTAAATTTTAATTTCACTGCGTCTGCCTTTAGATTGAGCGACTCGTGATTTAAGCTCTACATAGCCACGTATTAGAAATATTCATAACAATAGTGGCAAAACTCTTAGCAGAATTCCATGCCTAACAAATTTATCCCGCATTTTTTAAGAAATCTCAGCATCCCGCGCTCGAGCGAGGGATATTTGACCACACTCAACGAGGCAGACCGGCCAATTGCCGTCTTCAGTGACTTCGACGGCACGATTTTTCTTCAGGACTCTGGTCACATCCTCTTCGACAAGTACGGTCTCGGCAAAGAGCGGCGCGAGGAGATCGACCGCTCAATTGGCAAGACACACACATTCCGTGAGGCAAGCAAAATCATGTGGCGCTCCTTAGATGTCACTCTGGAACGTGCTAAAGAGGAGCTCCGCGAGAATCTCACCATAGATCCCGACTTCATCTCGTTTTTTGACTACTTGCAGGCTAGAAACGTCAGCTTTACCATAATCAGCGCCGGCATAAAGCCATTATTGCGCTGTGCTCTCGACTCATTTGTCGGCATTGAGCGAAGCTCAAAGATTGAGATCATTGCCAACGGCGTTTCGGTCACACGCGATGGCAAGTGGATTCCCATTTGGCTGCACGACTCACCCCTGGGTATTGACAAGTCCTTGGCCTTACACAATTGGATTGACGAGCATACTGATGACCCACGCCGAGCGCTCCCGAAACTCGTGTTCATCGGTGACGGCATTAGTGATCTAGCTGCGACAAAGGAGGCGGATATTTTGTTTGCCCGCAGCGAATTGGCTCTAGAGAAGTACTGTATCCAGCAAATGATTCCGTACATCCCGTACTTGCGATTCAAGGACGTTCAGCAGGACATCAAATTCCTGCTTAAAAACAACCACTATCACGACCGTGAGGCCACATTTGAATATAGACGGCGGCGGGTGAGACAATTGACTGAGAAAGTCGCGGCAAGCCATAGCTTCGGTTCTCCCGGCGCTAGCTTCGAGCCACCATCGGGTAGACCGCAGACCCCTCCGGGTGCACCGGCGGTTATGCGCCAGCCTCTCATCAGGAAATTCTCTACTGGTGCATAAACTTGATCTATACAATTTTTTTTAAAATTTTGTACAATCCGAACTTAGATATCCTGTGCAACCAGTACGTTCGCAAGCTCGTAATACGAGCGGAACCACTGTGCACCCAGAGTAATATCCTTTACTCCAGTCACCTCTCTAATAGAGTGCATAGCCAGAACTGGGATGCCGACGTCAATTGTGCGGACTCCCAAAGAGGCTGCACGCATCGGGCCGATAGTCCCGCCCGAACTTGTGTCATTGCGCGGTGCGAACCTCTGCAAGGGGATTCCGCTTTTCTGAGCCACGAGATAACAAAGCGCCGCATCGATTGAATTTGATGTGAACCTTCCCAGCTGCTTTACCGTCATACCTGTGTTGAGCTGAGGCATGTGCCCGTCGGCGTAAAACTCGATATAGTTCGGGTTGACAGCATGCGTTACGTCGGCACTCAGGGCCAATGAGTTCGCAACCGACTGCACGCGCTCATCTCGCGTCGCGCCCAGACTCTGGAAAACGCTGTTTATAACGACTTCCATGAGTTTGTTGTAGCCGCCAGTGCGAGTCAGGCTCCCGACCTCCTCATTATCGTACATTGCGAGCATTTTAACCGCGTGGTCCGCACCACCCTGGCTCTTGATGAACCCCAAAGCGGACGTGTACGCGCACAAGCGGTCATCCATTCGAGAGCACATCAACAGATCACCATGGAGACCGCCAACAGTGGGTGTCTCGCTGCTGAAAAGCTCTATCTCGAGCTCCAGGATGTCGTCGATTTTGCACTCCAGCGACTTCGCGAGCGCCTCGAGCAAGGCTGCTGAGTGCTTGGCCCGGATCCCCTCAGCAGACGTGTCTTCGTCGGCCTCAATACAGGTGCCAACGATTGGAACGAAATTCGTTTCAAGATTCGGTGTCTTAGTGTTTCCAAAGTGCGGTGCGAGGCTTGGGATCGTGCCCACAGTCCCAGGAAGCCGCATGAGCTTCGTAGTCACGCCGTATTTGGTGCGCACAATCGCCCGTCCGCCAAGTCCAAGGTCGCGGTCGAACCACGAGGCTATTTTCGGGCCACCGTAGGGCGCGGCCCCGAGCCGCTCATATCCTTGCAGAACCGGCTTCAAGCTCGTAGGCTTCAGCGACAAACGGTTCGCATCGATGTGCGAAGCCGCTATCACAAATCCATCGACTCCAGGCACGAAATTCTCGCCAATTTCAAACGCTATAAGATTGGTATCGTTGCGATTCACAAAGTACTTCCCGCCGCGCTCGAACTTAGGGAGATCCGCCTCGGAGACTTCGATGTACCCTGCTTTCGATAGCTCTGCGGTGATTCCGCGTGTGAAATGGAACACCGTGGGGTGCTCCTGCATGAACTTCGCGAACTCGGTGGCCATTCTGAGCTTCCGTCTCCTAGCCCTCCTTGATAAGATACCCAAATAGGAATCGCGGAATGTGTCGCCCCGAATATGAAGAACTCCTAAGAGAATAATCACATTTCTAGGCAGCCTTTTTTGACAACATTTCGATAACCTTAAGCGCGGCCCATGGTTAAATTCTGATCTGTGTAAATTCTTGATCGTGCGGAGTTGCTTTACCCCGTACCTACATATATCACCTTTATTGCTTGCTATCTGTCGTCCCCACTTACTTGTGACGAGTAATCTTCTATCATGAATCTGAAATACATCGGCTTCTCCTCGCGTTGGAGCCCCCTTGATCTCAAAGAGCAGCCTGTGCCGAGCGTGTTAAAGCCGAACCAAGTTCTCGTGAATGTGTCGTACATCGGCATCAACCCAATTGACGTTAAACTGAAGAGCATCGCCCTTCCATTTATGAACTGGCAGGTCGGAAAGGACTTCTCAGGATACATTGAGGCCGTAGGAAATGCCCAAACCAGTGAGTTCAAGATCGGCGACCGTGTTTGCGGCGGGCTTATCTCGCCTTTCGAAGGCATTCTCGGTACACAGGCGGTCCTTGATGTCACCAAGCACGCGCTCTTCAAGGCACCCAGTCAATTTTCGGACGAACAGGCCGCCGCGTTCCCACTGACATTTGGCACCGCTTGGGAAATGCTGCAACGGACAACGAAAGTAGGGAAGCTGCTGGTTCTTGGCGGTGCTACGAATGTTGGCACGTATGCAATCCAACTGGGCAAACAGCGCTACGACTTCGACGAAATTTATGCAACGTGTTCGCTGCAATCGGCGAAGTTCGTGAAATCTCTAGGAGCTGACCAAACCATCGACTACAAGTCGGGAAATCTCAGCGAGAAACTGAAAGATTTGGGCATCAAATTTGATGCTATTCTGGACACAGTCGGCGGCTACGATGCGCTGCAGGTCTGGCCGGACATTCTAAAGCCAGCGAAGGATGGTGGTGTTTATGTCACTATTGCCGGCGATGTTGGGCCTTCCGGGACATACAAAAACTCGTTGCTGAAACCCACATTGAAAACGATTCCGTATGCACTTACGCGCCTGCTGTTCGGCAGATTCATTGGCATCAACTATAACCTTGTTTCTGCGAAGGACAATGGCTGGGTTAAGCCTGCAACGAAGTTCCTCGAGACCCACAAGCTCGTTGTTCCTGTTGACTCTGTTTTCCCCCTATCCGAGTACCAGAAAGCATGGGACAGAGTCGAGGGCATGCAAGCACATGGCAAGGTTCTTGTCGATGTGCGCGATCGGTGAATATAACTGTTAAATGAACATAGCTTGAAAATTTCTCCAAAAACCACCACTCGCTCATGCAATTGCTCAACTACTTCATATCTACATCGTATTTCAGAAAATAGTAGGAGCCCTCATTCTTCGTATCAAACTCAGCGACTGAGTCTGGCTCGCGGTTTGGTGTACACCAGTAACTCTGCCATTTCAGTTTGTTATGGACTTTACCGCCGCTTGAACTCACAAGCATGCTGAAGTGGAATTGGCACTTCCTGCGCCCTCCGTCAACACTTATTCTTACTTCTTTCGTCTTGCGACTGAGGTCCCATCTGCCGATCATCACGTCCTCGCGGTACGCTTTGCTTGCTACTGCGGCCGGAGGTCCGCCGAGTCCGAGCATCTGCCTTGGCGGGTGGTTCGCCAGCAAACTCCGGCATGTGCCGTCGCGCTCTAGCCATAGATATCTGTAGTAGCGCACCTCGTGTCGAGGCTTCGTCCAGGATATGCCCTCGGGCTCGCCGAGGCGGAAGTAGCGCGACGTGCAGACGTAAACGCCATCGTGTCTGACTGCAGGGCACTGCCGAAATAGCTGGTAGTACCCGCCGTAGTCGTCGACGTCGAGCTGGGGCGTCCCCAATTCGGGGTATATTCGACTGCATATTGGCTCCCAGAGAAGTGCGCTGTCGTATGGTATTCTCAATGCGCGGCCGATGAGCTGTGTTCGAACAAATGCTTTCGGGGAATCAATGGCAATCTGGGCCAGAATGGATGCCAACAGCTCGAAGGGTAATCGAGAGATCAATGAGTTGTCGATGTATTCGCTTTCCTGAGCAGCGGGCTCATCATTGAGGGAGAGATCCTCGGCCAGTCTCACGGGCTCGGCCATCCCCTAATGCGCGGCCTCACAAAAGGGTCTTCAAGGAGAATAGTAAGTGGGATCCAAGTGACCGAAACTTCCACCGGATCCGGATTTCGTTATTTAATTAGAAGAATCCCGGGTCTTTTAGACCATCAAACTGGCCATTGATAGGCGAGTGTGCGGCGTACGGTAAATACCCTGAATGAGGAATATCTGAGCTCGCACATGATTATGGGCGATTGGTGTAGTTGGTTATCACGTGCGCTTAGCATGCGCGAGGTCACCGGTTCGACTCCGGTATCGTCCACTTTTTACATCTTGCGCGGGAAACCGGGCGACATTGCGAGAGTTAATCTGGGATCTCACCACAAAGCCGTCCTTAACGAAATTTTTGGACCGATGCAATCACGGACCATAAATACATCACACGAGCTCAATGTTTTCTAACTGTACTGGACGAGCTCAATTATGTACTAAACGAGCTCAATTATGTACTAAACGAGCTCAATTATGTTTTCTAACTGTACCGATCCTCACATTTTCATTAGCAGAGTATGTAATTGTGAAATTTAGACCTTCATGCTCTTGAGACCGTGCTTCCAGAAAATGACGTACGGGGTGACGCCATCCTCACGCCAGTTGACGAGCGGGACCATTCCATCGGGGTCCATGGACTCGCCCGTGAAGAACTCGTAGTCCTTGAAGTTGGAGATGATCTTCTTCACGTAGGCAGCGGCGCCCTTCTCGAACTCCTCGACCTGGTCCGGGTGGTTCTCCTGCAAGTAGGCCTTCACCTTCTTCATGTAGCCCTTGATGTATGAGACGTAGGACTTCTTGTCGAAGGAGGTCTCCTGGAGACGGGAGTTGTAGACAACGTTGTTGACCTGGATCACGTCGTCGTCCGCGGCGTCGTCGTCACCGCCCTCGGCGCTCGGGTTCGCGCCAATATCGACGTCAGCACCGGGCTTGACCTTGATCATGTTCGCGTCAACCTCGTAAGCAACGCCGTCGACCTCCTTGATATCGAAGGCACTGGAAAGAAGCTCGTCGCCGGTAAGAATATCCGAGTAAATCAACATGGTTTAATGGGGATGGAAAGAAATTTTCTCGTGGAAAAATAAAAATGGCCTTCCCTGCCCTGGAATTGACCCCGTGGCTGCTTAGGAGTCGATGAGCGAAGCGGTTCTGTGTTTGTTTCAAAGCTGTTACGAACGTTCAGCTTTTAGCGGGTGAACGCAAAAAGAATTCCTGCGGAATCGTGAAACCCCCGTTTTGAGTCTGAGGTACCCAATGGTTTTATATACTACTCTAGTTTAGCTCCTATAGTGATTCAGCCGTACACATTAATCCCAGACTACAGTGCACACTAAGTGGTGGTTCGATTCTTTGTACTCACCGATCATTCCGAATACTCATAGCGACGCGTTGATCTACCCAGACCTCCGAGACCTCCCCAGAGACTTCTTCCGCCCAACGTATGCTGTTATCACTTACGGCGACAGCCGTAAGAAGGGGCTGGCCCCCTGCAGTCTATGCCCGGCTTGTCTCGCAACTAAGAGACAGTGAAGAGGCGCGCGACGACAAGAGCGTTTGGACAACGCTGCGCTCGCTAATAAGAGACTCTCCGCCGAACGTGCTGCTCTATGAGTACATAGTTTTGCTCAGCAGCGAGAGCTACTCGCTGCTGGCCTGTAACGAAATCGTCGAGTTCTTCGCCAGTGAGACCGCAGAGGACAGACCCCAGTCGAGCTCTGATCTCATGGCGTACTTAGCCCGTGAAGGCGTCGACACCTGGGATTTCAAGACCCACCCTGTCAACGCAGCGGCGTTAGACACCTTGCTCGACCAGGCCTTGAATGGATGCCAGGAGTCTCGGCTGTTTATGCTGGCCATAATCAACCATACCGATGTGGACGTTCCGCCCGCAAAACGAGCGGCTCTAAGAGCCACGGCATCAAAATCTTCTGCGGGCACGCGTCCTGCAGAGACCGAGGAAGCCTCAGAAACACCCGTGGCTGCGAGCGAAGAGCAAACAGAACGGAGCCGTCATGCCTCCACGCGCTCTACGCGGTTGCTGTGGCTCGACTGGGTACTTAGAAGCGCGCAGAACCTATCATATTTGCCGATGCAGCTCGAGCTGATGTGGCCCGGAGACAGAATGGCCGTGACCGCATACGAGCTCTGCGTGACGGCGTTCGACGTGCTGGCCACCAGCGGCGATGACAACGAGCTCCCCCTGGCTAAACCGTTTATCACAAAGAGGCTGCCGTTGCTGCTCCGCGACTTGGTTCAAGGGAGCAGCCTCGACAGCGTGGTTGCGCGTCTTTTCACGACTTTGGATAAACACGTTGTCGAAAGCGTCGAGGCGAAGTTTCCTCAGTGCCGTGCTGAGTTCGGCATTGCGTGCACAGATCTGGGCCTCTGTGACGCGTCAGTTTTGCACGTTCTTCACCGCAATCATGTCCCACAGCCACCGCTCTCAAACCCCGATGAGACGGCGTTGCAAACCCCCGACTATTCTTGGTCTCAGTTTCTGGAGATGGACACGCTGAGCCAGCAGCATATTGCCCAGAGTTTTGCGGCGCTCGTGCGAGTCGCGGGGCCTCATGGACCGATTTCGAGGCATGTGCTGGCGAGGCATTGCGCGCAATTCTACAACAAAGTCGAGATCACGGACACGCTCTTTGTTCACGTTTCCGCGCGCGATTTCATCGAATGCGTGTGTGCGCACGTTGACGCTGCGGCCATGCTTCCTGAAGAGGGTGGCGTTTCTGGCTTTGTGTATGCCGATCTCGGCGTGTTGATAGCCGGTCTGGATCTCTGGACGACGAGATATAACTGCGAGTTGCCCGAGAATAGCTGGGCAAGCCAGTCGCTATCGCGGAAGATGTTCGGCAACGTTATAGACCTGACTGCGGAACAGAAGACACTCATGGGCCAGTGGATCATCGGGCTGTTCTCGGGCTCCAGTAGCGGGATCGCCGATGAGCTGCTGAAGCCGTTCAGCGAGTTGAGCGTTGTGCTGCCGGTTTTGCTTCAACAGGGGATCCGCGCCTACCGATCTGCTGTTATTGATAGAGACACCCTGAAAACGGGGTTAGACTACTTTTTGCAGCAGCAGTCCGTGACGCTTTTCACGCCGCTGACGCTTCGAGTGCTGTTCAATGACCTGTTAGAAGGCATGCACCCGTCCACTTCCTTAGAGTGCCTCGTCTTCTTCCTGTCCTTGTTAGCGCCCAAACAGGGCCCCGAATTCGATATGACGATGTCTATCATAGCGCCGATTCTACTGAAGCTGCAGGAGCTCCTCAACATGGCCGAGGCTCCTGCCGCGAGCCGACGAGGCAGCAGGAGCGGCACGCCGAAGGCAGCGAATCCCGTAACGAACATCGTCGACACAACCATCACGAATATCCGCCACCTCATTGCCGAGCTCAGCCCGCTCATCACGGAGTGCCTGAATCGCGCGGGAGTGTCGAGCTCGAGCAAGTCGGTGGCGCAGCCTCTGAGCTTTGCCGAGCTCGTGACGTCTCACACGGCACTGCTCATGAACTGGCAGCTCAAGCCGCAGGGTGTGCCCTGTGCTCCGGGATTTCTCATCAGTCGCAAGGTGAAGCCTGCTCTGGGTGCTAGCAAAACACGCGAGCTCGTGCAGAAGGTCGTGCTCAACAAAACACAGAGCTCTCTCGACACATACTGGGCCCTTCTCGTTGCTGATGGGCTGTGGTCTGGCGGGTCCGTGCAGAGCGCGTCCCTGTTCTCGGCGCAGTGCAGCAGCAATGAGCAGCCGGCGCTAGACCTGCTCGAGAAACTTGAGCGCGTTTTAGACGAGATTCGCGCCAAGGAAGCGGCGAAACCAGCTGTGGTTGTGCGCGGCGAGCCGGCCGTCGCGCCCGCAGTGCCGGACGCGAAAGAGCTTCCAGAGCAAAAAATTGACGCTGGAGATATGATGAATATGATGGAGACGGATATGATGACTGACGGCGCCGGGTTCCTGAACGATCTCGGTGACGGTGGCTTTGAAGCCTATGGGTTCGACAGCCAGCAGCCCGACTTTGATGGCGACTTTTCGAAACCCATGGATCTGGCGGATCTCGATTCGGCAATGGACTTCGGATGGGAATAAATACTCAGTTCTACATAATTTTGTATTGTTTTGCTTTTCTAGCTCGAGCACAGCCACCTGGACGCGTTCGCCGCAATGAGTATGGGCGCCGAGTCTCTAAACCGCCTGGGTCAACCCTTAAGCAGGAAGCAGAACTAGGGGACTCACTCCCCAGGCCGTCTAAAATCAATACAGAAAAATTCAGTCCACAAAATTTTGCTTTAGATTATATGTGATTAGCGACGGGTCGCGAAGGCCTTGGTGACAACACGCTTGAGGTTGACCTCGGCCTTGCGGAGGTCGTCAGCCGAGGCATCCTTGACCTGCAAAGCGGCCATGGCGTCGGACATCGCGGCCTCGAGCTTCTCCTGAGCATTCTTCTTGAGCTTGGAGGCGACCGCCGGGTCGGTGATCGACGAGTCGATGCTCTGAATGTACGACTCGAGGTGCTGCTTCGCCTCGTGACGCTTGGCGAAGGCCTGGTCCTGGGCCTTGAAGGCCTCAGCGTCGTTGATCATCTTGTCAATGTCCTCGTTCGTGAGCTTGCCCACGGCGTTGGAGATCGTGATGTTCGCGGAGCGGCCCGTGCTCTTCTCGCTGGCCGTGACCTTGAGGATACCGTTCGCGTCGACCTCGAAGACGGCCTCGAGGACGGGCTCACCGGCGCGCATCGGCGGGATGCCCTGGAGGTCGAACTCGCCGAGGAGCGAGTTCTCGCTGCAGTTCGTGCGCTCACCCTGGTAGACCGGGAACTGGACGGTCGTCTGGTGGTCGCCGACCGTCGTGAACGTGCGGCGCTTCAGGGTCGGCACCGTCGTGTTGCGCGGAACAACCGGCGCGAAGATGTTGCCCTCCATGGCGACACCGAGCGACAGCGGCACGACGTCCAAAAGGAGAATGTCCTCAGCGCCCTCCGTGGCCTGGCCAGTGAGGATCGCGCCCTGGACGGCGGCGCCGTGGGCGACGGCCTCATCCGGGTTGATGCTCTTCTCGAGCTTCTTGCCGTTGAAGAAGTCGGACAGGAGGCTCTGGACCTTCGGGATACGCGTCGAGCCACCAACAAGGACGATCTCGTCGACCTTCGTCTTGTCAATGCCCGAGTCCTTCAGCACCTTCTCGACCGGCTCAATAGTGCTCTTGAAGAGCTTGCTGTTGAGGGCCTCGAACTTGGCGCGCGTGAGCGTGAGGCTGAAGTCCTCGCCCTCGAAGAGCGAGTCGACCTCGACCGTCGTCTGGGCCGCCGACGAGAGAGTGCGCTTAGCACGCTCAGCGGCAGTGCGCAGACGGCGGAGAGCACGGGCATCACCGGAGATGTCCTTGCCGGTCTTCTTCTTGAAGTCCTCCTGGAACGAGGTGAGCAGGTTCGTGTCGAAGTCCTGACCACCCAAGTGCGTATCACCGGCCGTGGCCTTGACGTTGAACACACCGCCCTGGATAGACAGAAGCGACACATCGAAAGTGCCACCACCCAGGTCGAAGATGAGAACGTGCTTCTCCTCCTCGGTCTTGCCGGCACCGAGACCGTAGGCAATGGCGGCCGCCGTCGGCTCGTTGATGATACGCAGGACGTTCAGGCCCGCAATCGAGCCGGCGTCCTTCGTGGCCTGGCGCTGCGAGTCGTTGAAGTAGGCCGGGACGGTGATGACGGCCTTGTCGACCTTCTGCGCGAGCTTCGCCTCGGCGATCTCCTTCATCTTCACAAGGACCATGGCCGAGATCTCCTGTGGCGAGAACTGCTTCGTCTCGTTGAGGTACTGCACCTCAATGACCGGGTTGCCGTTGCGGTCGACGACCTTGAACGGCCAGCTCTTGATGTCGTTCTGCACAGTCGGCTCGTCGAAACGGCGGCCAATCAAACGCTTCGCGTCGAAGACAGTGTTCGCCGGGTTCAGAGCAGCCTGGTTCTTCGCGGCGTCACCGATCAAACGCTCCTTGTCCGTGAACGCAACGAACGACGGCGTCACACGGTTGCCCTGCTCGTTGGCAATAATCTCGACAGCGTTCTCGTAGGTAGCCACACACGAGTAGGTGGTTCCCAAATCGATGCCGATAGCACCGGCGTAAGTTCCCTCAGTAGTAGACATTGTTTGTATTCAGAGGTGTACTGGGTTGTAAAAAGTGAAATTTTTTTATAGTGTAGCTTTTTTTTCAGAGTCCATTACCCGTGCCCAACACGTGATAGAGTGAAATTTTCCAGTGAATGTCAACAAGTGTGGAGTGAAAAATGTCTATGTGCTTCCTGATGATGGCTATATAGGACTCTGCGTTTTTCTTGGATCGCCTCATTGAGCAGTCTAGATTTGATCTGAAGTTACCGCAACATATGTACGTCATAAGAATTTCCTCTCATATGAGTCTCATATGAATTTCCTCTCATTGGAATTCCCCGCTCATATGAATTCCCTCATAAAAACTCGCGTTCGAAACCTCGCTCATAAGCCCGCAATTGTAAGCCCAAATACTATATCGCTCCAGTATCGATCTGATATCTCACATTTAATCGTCCATTCTCATGGGGCAGGGTACCAGACGCGACACGTTCAACGCGAAGAATGTCACTTAAAGTTGCGCTCCGTCACGCCAGAGCGAAAGTTCCTACTAAGGGCTCGCAACTCGCCGCGGGATACGATCTCTATAGCAGTGAGGATACTGTAATTGCCGCCCGTGGCCGCGGAGTGGTCCAAACAGGTATTAGTATCGCGCTGCCCGAGGGAACTTATGGCCGCGTCGCCCCTCGTTCTGGATTGGCTGTGAAGAACGGCATTGACACGGGAGCCGGGGTCGTCGATGCAGACTACCGCGGGCTTTTGGGGGTCGTGCTGTTCAATAACTCGGATGAGGACTTCCGCGTGCAGACCGGCGACAGAATTGCCCAGCTCGTTGTCGAGAAGATCTGGACGGGAGACATCGTCGTTGCCGACAGTTTAGACGACACGGAACGCGCTGAGGGCGGCTTCGGCTCAACAGGCACTAATTAGACACTAAGAAGATTAAGCTTATGTACCTACGCCGAGGATTTCTCGAGAGGCTCTGACTCACTCGAATGGTGGCGGTGGAAAGGATTATGCAAAGGATTGTGCACCTCGTGGAGCGCCTCGTGGAGATCCTCGTCTGGCTCGTCGACATTGGCTCTGGGCCCTTTGAAGTTGCGCTTGAATGTGTACAAGTACACAAGCGAGAGAATCCAGATCGACGCGTTGATCACGCATGTGTAATTCATCGAGTCTTTGTCAACGTGCTTTGTCGACGGAATCATCGTGATAATGAACACGACAAAGATCAACCAAATGATGCTTACGCAGTTGTTCGCCATAGAAAGCGTCTTCCCCAAATAGAAAGGCCCGGGCTTCCATGTATCCGCCTTGCCTCGCGCGAAAATAAGGAACTTGCAGAAAATCGGAATGCCCCAAGCCAGGCTGTTCGAGCTCGCCGCAAGTGAGAACAGCGCCAACGCAGCAGTGCTGTTGATCAAAATAAGGCAGCCAATAGCACAGGAAACAACGGCCGTGAAGACACCGGCGAAAAATGGCACTCCCGTGCGCGGAACAACGTACTTGACGATAGGCGAAAAGGGTAACGCGTCGTCGCGAGAGAACGCGTACACCTGGCGCGACGCAGCGAAAATGATGCTCAGACCCATACCAAACTGCGCAACGACCATCAACGCGATCAACCCAAGAGCCCACTTCTGACCGAGAGCACGTAACACGACTCCGGCCATAGGCTGGCCCGTCCACGAATCAGTAATCTCCGTGTAGTCCATCGGCATCACGGACGCAATCGCACCCATGACACCAAAGCCGAGGAGTCCACACATGCCGATGCTCATAATAATCGCCTTCGGTGCAGCCGTTGCTGCATTCGTCGCCTCCTCAGACGTGTGCACTGCACTGTCAAACGCTCCAATCGTCCAAATGCAAGCCATAAACGATAACAAAAAGCTCCACCCATATTCCCAATCGGTTTGGTTCGTGGTGTCTGTGAACACGTACTTGCCGCTGTTCAGAATTCCATTATTCGACCCGCCAATCGGAAGCGCTATTATCACCAAAAACACGAGAACTAAATTCAGAATAAGGCAGAACGTCTGGAACTTCGAAATGATATACGTCGGCATCGAAATCAACAGCGTCTGAATCACCGTCACCGCAACGAAAACACCGTACTGCTCGTACTTCGTCATCTCCCACTTACCGCCCGACGAGATCGTCCCAAGCGACAGAACTAGCGCTCCGAACCCGGAATTGATCGAGCAGATGCCGCCAACCAGGCCTAGCGTGTTCGCGTAGCCGGTTAAAAAACACAACGGCCGCCGGATCGAGTGTGGGGCCAGGTTCCATGTCCAGAAATACAGCCCGCCGCTCGTCGGCTGCGAGCTAGCGAGCTCACTCATACTTAATCCAACGCTCATCACGAAGGCGCTGGCAATCAGCCAGGACCAAGTAACTCCAACACTACCCGCCGTTAGCGCGTCAGTGAGTACAGAAGCGATACTGGGCACTAGCGACATGATACTGAACGCCACGCCGAACAGTTCGAGCGAGCTGAACTCCCTTTTCATCTCGGGCTTGTAACCCAGCGACCGGAGGAGCTCATCATCGTTGTGCCACTCAGACGGGCGCACGCTCGATCGATAGGTGATATGTGTATCGACCGCTTTGATCACGCTCTGTGCTGATTTGACGGCAGAAAGTGCGGGCATTGTTGATCTGCGAAGATGATATCAGCTTATTGCCACGGAATCGATCCAGCGTAGATGCTATCAGTTTGTATTGATCCGCTGCGAAGATGTTATCAGCTTATATTGCCCACGGTAGATTAGCCTTACCCTATTTACACAACCCGTACCCTAGATAAGCGCTATCTTTTCACGTTTGCCGCGCGGTTGCGCCTTTAACCAATCGAGCGCAAGGATCTTAAAAGTAGGCCGAAATAGGACCACACGTATATTTAAAGGCTGCCTACTTAGGTCCTCTGTAATCGTACATGTTCAACGCTTTCCGAAACCCCTAGTTTTTGATCTATGATGTCCTGTATCCCTTTAGTTTAAGAAATTAGCTTTACAAATTAGATCTGATTTCTTGTTTTAACAAGGCGCTCACGGTGTTTGAACGAATCTGGCGAAAGGCTTGTCCTCAGGGTAGGGCGATAGACTTGTCCCCAGGTTGTCCTCAGGGTCGGGCGACAGGTCAGCAAGTTTTCCGAGGGCTTGCCACAACCGCTGCGGTTGAGACGCACTTTAGTCATCGTCGGGACGTAATTCCAAGCGGCGCAGCCGGCTATCCCAGCTGCACCTTACACTCGTTTGCGATGCACTTGCTGCCGATAAGGTGCTCCACTTTCTGCTGCGAGTACATTCACAGATTCAAACACGAATAGGCTTTTTATCACGAATTCGTGACCCTCAGCTACACCAGATGTGATCTCCGTCCTGCCATATGGTAGAAGCGAAGTGTTCTCGGATGCTCGGCAACCTATTCCGGCCAGGAGGCAGAGGCGTTGATAGGAACTTGATGCCGCTCGTCCAAATCTACGGACAGCGACTTCTTACGTCTTTTTTTTGGCTATATGCGGGTGTACATTCCCATACGTGCTTGCGAATTACATTGACAATCATGATCTCAGATCTCAATATTTTTGTCAGATCTTAAGTGTGATATTTAAAAAAGTTACAAGTCTAAGATCGTCACATATATCAGTCGCTCCTGAATCAAGTCGCCTGTTTCACGTTGCATCGCTCAGTCTAAATCAGGTACGAATTGTTAGCCAAAGCGATCACACTGAATCTCGTATGTTTTCTACGTGTAGCGGAAACCTAACCTTGGAACCAAACTAAACAGTTTTAGAGAGCATACGCATGTACGTGAAGGAGATCGTCCTCGACGGATTCAAGTCGTACGCGAAGCGTACGGTCATTGATCGCTGGGATACACAGTTCAACTGCATCACAGGTCTGAATGGGAGCGGGAAGTCGAACATTCTCGACGCGATCTGCTTTGTTTTGGGCATAACGACGATGTCCACCGTTCGCGCGTCGAACCAGCAAGATCTGATCTATAAACGCGGCCAGGCCGGTGTGACAAAGGCCAGCGTATCTATTGTGTTCGACAATTCCGACAAAACGCGTTCGCCAATCGACTACAAGGCAGCAGACACGATCACAGTCACGCGGCAGGTCGTCGTCGGTGGCACGTCCAAATACCTCATCAATGGCCACCGCGCCCAACAGAATCAGGTCCAGAGCATGTTCCAGGAAGTGCAGCTGAACGTTAATAACCCGAACTTCCTCATCATGCAGGGCCAAATCACAAAGGTCGTAAACATGCAGCCGCCGGAGATTTTGTCGCTCATCGAGGAGGCCGCGGGCACGGGGCTCTATGAGAAGGAGCGCGTGAAGGCGGTGCGGGAAATGGATAACCGCGAGGGCGACTTGAGACAGAGCGAGACACTCGCGCAGGAGGAGGTCCGGCCGCGGCTCGAGGAGATGCGGGAGAAGAAACGGCTGTTTCTTGAGTACCAGCAATGCGCAGCGTCAATTGAAGCCACAGAAAAGACGGTTGCTGTGTCTGAGTACACGCTTTGCAGTGCGAAGCTTCAGGACGTCGAGCAGCTCAACGAGACGCGCGCCGTGCGCGCTGAGGAACTGCAGGCGGCGATTGAGGTCGAGACGGCGAAACAGCGCGAGATCGAGGAGCGGCGCGAGCAGCTGCGCCAGCAGCAGCAGAGCCTTGCCGCCCAGAACTTGGACGCCGAATTGCAGCGGCTCACTGAGGAGCAGCTGCGGATCCGCGGCGAGCTCGAGAACAAACAGGAGCAGCTCAACAGCGCAGCCCAGGAATTCGAGTCTGAGTCTGCTACAGCCGAGCAGATTGCTCAGAAACTCAAAACTCATAATGACGGCGTCGAGTCGTTTGAGTCCGTGCACCGCGACCTGCTCGCGAAATTCGAGGCGCAGAAGAACCTTGTGGCAGAAAAGCGCGAGCTGCTCACTGGTTTAGAAACGGGCATCTCGTCCTCAGGCGAAAGAGAGACGGGGTTTGCGTACACGAGCAAGCGCGCGCGCGAGTCTCTTAAGGAATCGCAGACAGAATTGGCGAGCGCCGAGGCTGAGCTTGAGCGATTAGCAAGCCGCAGCGCGCAGGACGGCGTTCTCGAGAGCGTTAAGGTCGACGAGGCGAAGCTCGCCGAAGCGACGCAAGCGCAGCAGCGCAAACTCGAGGAATTGGACGCCGTGAAGTCCAGTGCCGAGGACATGGCCCGGCTGCGCCAGACACGGCAGGAGCTGCGAGACTCGATGTCGACGGTGTCGCGGGACATCGAGAACGTCATGGCGCGGTACCCGAATTTGGATATCCCCGTGGACCGCAAGAACCCGAATTGGAGCCAGATCCGCGGCCGGCTCGCGCACGTCTTCCAAGTCAAGCCTGAGCACGACGACAAGCTGCTCGCGCTCGAAACCTGTGCAGGAGGCGCGCTCTGGAATCTCGTTGTCGATAACGACAAAGTTGGCGCCGCTGTTCTCGAGCATGCGCGCCGGCGCATGACCGTGCTCCCACTAAACCGGCTGAATCCGAAAGTGTTGACGCCGGCTATGGTCGCGCAAATCGATGCAGAGGGGGCGTGGCTAGCATCCGATTTGCTGGACTTCACTGCGGATGTGCGGCCCGCCATCGAGCATGTGTTCGGCCGCACGGTGATTTGCAAGACGGGCCGCATTGCCGAGCGCGCAGCCTTTACTTTCAACACGCGCGCCGTCACGTTAAAGGGCGACATGTTCGATCCGCGGGGCGTCATTTCTGGCGGGTTCAACCGACGCGACAATTCGGGCGCGCTCACGAGCTTTGCCGCAGTTAAGCAGTACCAGCAGTTTGCCGAGCAGCATCTGCAGTGCGAGCAGCAGTTGAGCGAGATTGAAGCGCGCATGACTGCGCTGTCGCAGTCGGCTCTGTTAGCCGACCGCACGAAAAACGAGCTCGACCTGCTCGCGCACGAGGTCGACCTGCTCGCCAAGAAACTGGACGGCTCGAGGGCGAGCCTTGCTGAGGCCGAAGCCCAGCAGCATCGGCTAACTGAATTGCAAACCACAATCATTCCTGAGCTCGAACGCCAAGTCGCGGCCCACACGGAAACGCTGCAGCGCGCCCTGAACGACGCAGAAGAGTTTAACCGCGACCGCAGCGGCAAGCTCAAAGAGCTGCGCCGCGAGGTCGAGACGGCCGTTGCCCTTGAGCAGCAGCTGCACACGCGGCTCGACGAACAGAGCGCCGAGCACTCGCGCAACCAATTCGAGCTCTCGCAGCTGCGCGCCGACTTGTCGCAGGCCACGCAGGCGCGCGACAAGGCCGAGCTTGTGCAGCGCGAGCTGAGTGTGGAAGTCCAAGGCCTGACCAGCGAGGATGCGGCGAAGGCAGCCGAGGTGCGGGACGTCGAGCTGCAGCTGCAGCGCGAGACAGAGAAGCTCGCGTCTGTGCGCAGCGACTTCCAGGAGATCGAGGACCGCGCCGAGCAAGTGAGAGCGGCGATTGCTGAGATGAACCGCGAGCTGCAGCGCTGCCAGTACTCGCTCGAGGCCGAGAAAGACGCGATGCGCGCCGTGCAGCAGGATCTGGCGAGGGTGTGCAAGCGGTGGCCATGGGTGCAGGAGCTGGCCGAGACGGACTCGACGCAGCGGCTCGTTGAGGGTGCTGAGCTCGCGCAGCTGCGCCAGGACTTGGCGCAGGGCCAAGCCCGCATGAACGAGCTCGCGCAGCAGGTGGACCAGGACGTGCTGAGCCAGATCCAAAGGCTCGAAGGCGAGGAAGGAACGCTGCGGCACCGCATTGCCGTGATCAAGCAGGACAAGCGCAAGATCGAAGAGGTCATGGAGACCTTGTCGACGCGGCGTCGGTCGAAGATCGACTCTGTGTGGCGGCAGGTCAGCACCGATTTCGGGCTCATCTTCGCCGACCTTCTTCCTGGTTCTCACTGCGAGCTCGAGCCCGTTGACGGCAAGCCGATTGAGAACGGGTTCATCATCAAGGTGCGGCTCGGCGGCACATGGAAGGAGGGCCTCACCGAGCTCAGCGGCGGGCAGAGGTCGCTCGTGGCGCTGTCCCTGATCTTAGCCCTGCTGCGGTACCACCCTGCGCCGGTCTACATCCTTGACGAGGTCGACTCGGCGCTCGACGTGCATCATACGAGCAACATCGGCCATATCATCAAGACGCGGTTCAAGAGCGCACAGTTCATAGTCGTTAGTTTGAAGGACGACATGTTCACAAACGCCAACCGCATTTTCCAAACGAAGTTTGTGGACGGGACGTCAACGGTCGCCGTGGCAAACTAATCATGCTGGACATGCATTTATATATTCTCAGAGTCTGTTCTATATGCTTTAAGGTTTGCTCTGATCCTTAACGAGGATCTCAGATGCCGTCGGCTCGACGGGCCGGGCGCGGCTCTCCGCCTCCTCAAAGGCGCGTGTGGCCGCGGCTTTATCGGCCTCGGCGTACAGTTTCTGGTCTTCCTTCGCGATCACCTCCGAAATCGTCGGCTCGACAACCCGCGCGCGGCTCTCCGCCTCTTCAGCGGCGTGCGCCGCCGCGGCTTTATCAGCCTCAGCATAAAGCTTCTGGTCTTCCTTCGCAATAACCTCCGAAATCGTCGGCTCAGCAACCCGCGCGCGACTCTCCGCCTCCTCAGCGGCGTGCGCCGCCGCCGCTTTATCGGCCTCAGCGTACTTTTTCTCATTTTCCTTAGCGATCACCTCGGAAAAGGTCGGGTTCGACGGCCGCTCGCGGCTCTCCGTCTCCTCGAAGTCTTTCGTCGCGCGCTCCCTTTCGGTCATCTCCTTCTCCGCCTTCTCGACCCAAGCCTGGTCGGCGCGGACATCCGCCTCGGAGTCGGTCGTGGGCTCGGGCATGCGCTCGTCGTCGTCAACGTTCAGGTTGTCACGCACCTGCACGACGTGGCCAGACTCCTGCTCCTCCTTGTTCTCCTCGCGGATCAAGTCGTCCTGCTCCTTCAGCACCTCGAGACGCTGCGCGTTCGTGGCCTGGTCGGACTGCAGCTCGAGCTCCGTCTCGTGGTAGACCTCCGGCGGCAGCGAGCTCAGCACGCTCAGAATGCCGTCGTATATGGAGTCCATGTCGTGGGCGCCGCCGTACGTGTAGGCCGACGCCAATATGAGGAAGGTCGACGGCACGCGGTCGTGCAGCCGCAGCTGCAGCCAGTTCGTCAGGTCGTCGCGCAGGCGGCCCGTACTGACGCCGATCGTCTTGAACCCGCGCGACTGCGCGGCGGCGTTCAGCTCGAGCGCGTTCAGCGAGTCGACGCCCTCGTACTCGATGACGCGGTCGTCCTGCTTGATCATGCGCAGCTTGTGCCGGATCTGGTAGCGCAGAATCGTCGACGTGCCGAAGCCGCGGATGTTGATGTACTTGGCCACGGCCGCGAGCTGCGGCCGCGTCAGGTTGTCGAGCAGCATGTCGTCGCGGAACATGCGCGCGACGTTCAAAACCTGGGTCTTGGGGGGCGTGCCGCCGTCCCTGAGCAGCGCGAAGAACTTCTCGAACTCCTCGCGCTGCTCCTCGCTGCGAAACTCGGGATAGACCATCTGCTGATGCGACGTCATCGTGTCCCGCAAGTAGACGCCGACCTTCCGGCGCGTGTCGCCCAGCTTCTGCGTCTTCGTCTTCAGATTCGACTTCGACTCATACGTCGACGGCAGCAGGTTCGGGAAGATCTTCAGCGCGATCGGCAGCAGCAGCTCGGCGAACGGAACCAGAACAAACACGCTGAACGGAACGATCCGGACAATGTCCTGGACCGTGCGTTTCAGCTGGCGGTCCTCACGGCGGCTCAGCTCGCGGCCGCTCGCGAGCTTCAACGCAAGCTTCGAAGAGACCTTGATCTCGTAGCCGAGAAGCTTCGTGCCTTCCCAATAGTGTTTCGCCTCATGCTTCACTTTCTGCCACAAGGTCAGCTTCGGCTGCTCGCCTTTGTCTTTGCCTGCGGCATCCTTTCCCGAGGGTGGCGACACTTGCGGTTTCTCCGGCTTATTAGGAAAGCTTAAGGGTCGAGTCGGTTGCGAGTATCCCCGCATGGCCACATACAGCGGACCGTAACGGCTGCGTGCCGCGACCGCAAGCCCAGGTAGAGCCCGGTACGCGGCTACACGAGTAGCATTCTGTGACAGGCGAAGTCCAACACTTAACACCCGCATAGTTAAGAGTACAGAAACCCGGATACCCTAACAGCACGTGGTTTGAACTTTTCGTTTTTGGATAAAGCGACACGTTAGAACTAAAGATATATTCGCGAAAGAGGAGAGCGCGAGAAATGCTGACGGATGAATGTGCCACTGCGTCGGAGAACGTCTCTCGTTTATGGCATTCGGGCTTATGTACTATGTGACACTCTGAGTTACCCCGCTCGAATTATGTAGACACAATGTGGACGCGAGGGCTAACCGCGCGCCCTGAAAAAAGCCGTTACTTCATTGGTGTCTAGAAACCCGATTGCCAGCGCGTCCATATTCGACAGTGTATAGCGAGATCAAATGGAGTATGCTCAACAGATGGATAAATGTTAGCAAAGACGTCAATTGAAGTGTAATTGAGCAAGGTCAAAGCCGAAATCGAGCGCTGAAATCCAGAGCCGATCCAGAGCCGAAATTCAGAGTCGATGTCGACACTCACAAAGTAGTCAATACTCAAATCATAAATCTCTCCTTGGCAATTTGCTTCCTCTGAAAACACCGCTTCAGCTACCTGCGAAACCCAGCCCACAAAAAAATTCTGGAACTGAAAAATAATATTTCATGGCTAAGAAGAGCACATTGAAGTCAGTTGATGCGGACTCAATTGCCAACTCGAAAGCAGAAGCTCCTCTTTCCTTAGCCGATCTGTCTGAAGCGTCGGGGACCGAGGAATCGGACCTCAGCGACATTTCTGCAGAAGAGGAAGATAGCCAAGAAGAGGAAGATGAATCTAAACCTCGAGTTTCGCGTCCTAAATCGAACGAGGTGAATGCCGCAGAAGTACGTGCCGCTCGTGAAGCAGCAGAAACTTTCCGATCGAATGTATTCAAGCTCCAGGTCGAAGAAGTCCTGAAGGAGATTTCTGTAGAGGAGAAATACTCTCAGCAAGCACGCAAGCTGCTCTTCAAAGTACGCGAGGCTATTGCAAATACCGCTGAGGTCGGGCCCTTGCCGTATACTAAGATCCAGCGTTCTTTGAACACAAGAATTCCGTTCCCGAACGGTGCAGAGCCTACGGACGACATCAAATATAAGTTTGGATTCCAGCCGCCGAGCCTCGAGGACATCAACGTCATCGGCAGCTGGTCCTTACACAACACCGTCAGAAGGCCTGCGCGCAGTGTGGGCGTCGATCTGTTTGTGCCTATGGCCGATGAGTTGTTTGACGCGAAGGACAATCTCGATTTCCGCTACCACCGCAAGCGCGCATTTTTCCTAGCCGTTCTCGCCAGTCAATTGGCCGAGGAAGCGGCTAACTTACACGTAGAGCCCCGCTTCGAGAGGTTTAATGGCCACCCTCTGCGGCCCGTTCTCCAGCTCGTGCCGACGGGCCCGTTAGCAAAATTGGGAAAACGTGTGTGTATATATATCCATGTGGGGCCGCAAACGCCGCAAATATTCGGGTTCTCTCGTCTGCAGCGGCATCGCAACTCAAATCGCGCAGAGAAGGGCCCGACTCCCGTATACAACTGGTCGGTGCTCTCAGACCTTTGCAGCATGCCGCTTCTAAGGTACCTCCACTCAACCGCCGCCATTTCGCCGGCCTTTGTCGACGCCACGAAGCTGGGGGCCTTGTGGCTCCAGCAGCGCGGCTGGTCCTCAGACCCGACGAAGGGCGGATTTGGAGCGTTCGAGCTGACAATGGTCATGGCCAGTTTGCTCAATGGCGGCGCGCCGCACGGCAAAAAGCGGCTGCTTCCAGGATTCTCGAGCTACCAGCTGCTGAAGGGGACGCTGCTTTACATTGCCGAAGTGCCTGGGATCTGCCTCGAGGCTCATTTGTTCGACCGCGATGAGCCGACGACTATTGCCAAGGAGCGCGGTCTTTATTTCTCGGACTGTGGTCTCGACATTCTCGTGAACATGGCACCGTGGGCTCATAAACTCTTGCACCTTGACGCGCAGCTTGCCGTGGACATGCTGAATGACGGGACGCGGGACCGCTTTGAGAGCCTCCTGTTGCGGGACGCCGCGTCCCAGAAACACCTCCGGTTTGATGTCAATCTCGAGGTCAAAATCCGAGACGAGGAATCCCCGATCGATGGGATTGCCAGCGTCTCAAAGCTGCTAGACGCCGCCTGGGGTAGCCGATACGTAGCCATGCAGGTCATGCCCGTGTCCAATATTACTCAGGGGTCTTTGCAGGCCTCCTGGTCTCTAGCCAGTGATACTCCCGAGTACGACGTCGTACAAAAATACACAATTGGCGCTATCCTCAATGCCGATGAGGCTAATAAGCGCGTGACCTTTGTCGGTCCCGAGGTCAATAACGACCCCGAAGTTTTTAAGAGGCTATGGGGCGAAAAGGCGGGGCTGCGCCGATTCCAGAATGGCGAGATCAAAGATGCAGCTGTGTGGCCCGCTGGGTCGAAGCCGATAGTCGTGGAAGCGGCCGAGTATGTTCTGCGCCGCCACCTCGGGGCCACTGTGAGCAGCACAAAACCGCTCGAGCTCATGCTGTCGTCCATGTCCTCTGAGCAAACGACGGCTGGATTCACGGCTATGGCGAGCAGTTTCCAGAAGTTGAGTCAAACACTGCAAGAGATGCGTGGTGTGCTTCCTTTACGCATTTTGTCCGTCTATGGTACGTCGGCCAATCTCCGCTCCGCGAGCATCGACCTCCCGCAGCCGTTCAAACCACAGACTGCTGGCGAAGGCGTCATTGAGATGGAAACTAGCTCGAAATGGCCGCGGGACTTGGAAGCTCTTGAGAAAGTGAAGGCGGCTTTTCTCATCAAAATCGCTGACACGATTCGTGAGTCGTACCCGCAGTACTACGTGATGATCGGCTTGGAGGCCTTGCCGTCGGACCCATC
Source organism: Starmerella roubikii (assembly GCA_030584945.1). Lineage (NCBI taxonomy): Eukaryota > Fungi > Ascomycota > Dipodascomycetes > Dipodascales > Trichomonascaceae > Starmerella > Starmerella roubikii. The sequence continues at coordinate 35,280 of JAJMCC010000030.1, read as the reverse complement.
TATTGAGGCGACGTTTGCGATCTTTCAGTCGCCCGAGGGGTTCTATTTCAAGCTGCGTATAACGACGCGCAGTGTTCCGAACCAGGCTTTGATTGACCTTGTCGACCACACGCGGTTGGTGACCACTATGGTGCACCGTTACAGTGTGGCGCTCAGCGCGACTATGCGTCTTGTTAAGCTGTGGCTCGAGAGGCAGATGCTGATGACCTACATTTCTGAGCCAGCTGCGGAGTTATTGGCGTTGTCTGTGTTTGTGAACAGCTCACCTTGGGCGCCGCCTGTTTCTGGTACCACGGGATTCTGGCGCGTATTGGACCTGTTGAGCAGATGGGACTGGCGCGAAGCGCCTTTGATGCTGGATGTCGACCGCAAAGACGACGAGGTCTCGCACATAGTCAGTGGATGCGACATGGACTTGGCCCTGTTCCAAGGCATGAATGCTGCGTACGTGAAGCAGCGCAAACAGGACCCGGCATTGACGCAAGCTCCATGGATCATCAGCACGAAACTCGACGTGTCTGGAATCAAATGGACGGCATGGGAGCCGCGGAGCCGGATTGCCGCGGTTATTGCCTCGCGGGTCACTGCATTGGCTCGAGCCGCGGCGCCCTCCGTGAATGTGTTCAAGCCGACTCTTACTGACTTCGATGTCACATGGACTGTGCACGGCCCGCCAAGATCCGCAAGCAAGCACAAAAACATCGCTGTTTCTGACCCGCACAATGCGATTCTTGGCGACCACAACGTCAGCCTTGACCTTGTGAATGCGCTCACTCAGATATACCGAGATTCGCTTGTACTCTTCTACTCGGGGTCTTTAGGTGGCGACGCTGCAGAGCATACACTCTGCGGCATTTGGAACCGAGCCGCTATCGATCCTCTTCCGAAATTGAAGGCCAACCTCCCGTTCCCCGTAAAGAAAACGAAGCACGGGTTCATGCTGGATAAAGAGAGCGTTCTCCAGGAAATTGAGCGACTAGGAACTGGGATGCTCACGAGAAACTAATTTGGACTCTATAATGATGCTACATGCGTACTATTTATCTACTCGGTCAAATATCTCAATGGCCGCGGCATTGGGAATCGCGGAATGCCGTGGAACGAGTGCTTACCTTTGAGATGCCCACCGTTCTCCGAATACTCGCGGTGGCGGTACTTCTGCCTCGTTGCCGAGCCTCTATTGCGGGTCGCGGCCTTGTACTCCTCGTGGCACTGCACGACGAGGTCCGGCGTCATGGACGTCGAGTAGCAGTATCTCTCGGCGCGACACTCGAAGCTCGAGCAGTCTGGCGCCTGGCTAGACTCGCGGAACGAGCGCTTCACAAACGAGCGCGTAAAGTCGGTGTTGTAGAGGAACTCGGTCGCGGCGCGGTGCCAGAAGCGCGCGTTGAGAGGCTCCGCCTCAGGCCAGGCCAAGAACTCTCCGTATTTCTCGCGCGCAGAATAGAGCCGTTCCCACTGCAAATCGGGCGTCTGGTCCCACGGCGTGTCGAACCCGGACTCGATGTCCGCGTACATCGTGACGGCGTCCATGATTTCGAAGGTGTTCGTGTCAACTTCGTAGTAGCGCCAGCCCGGATTCAGGTCCGTATACGGCGTGATCGACGGCGCAATCCACGCAGCAAGCAGCGCGCTGCGCTCGTCGCGAAAGGTCGCGTTGTTCGCGTACAACACGGAGAACTCGTCGAGATGCGTGTGCCCGAAAAACAGGCCTGTCACTACATTGCTGAACCTCTCGAGCGTCGCTGCTAGAAACGCGGCCGCCGGGGGCAGCGCCTCGTCGGCGAGCCCGCCGGGAGGCACATGGGCCTGGACCCAGGCCTTCATGCCGCGCTCTTCGCAGTCGACGAGCTCAGCAATGAGGAACCGGATCATGCCGCTCGGGTCGGGGTCGTACATGTTGATGTAGTTGTAAAAATTCCAGCGGTACCAGTAGTTCGAGTTCAGCGTGATGACCTTCAACCCGCGCACCGGCTCGATGGCGTATCCGCCGTGCGTGAGCTCGACTTCCTTGGCCGCCTCGTCGTCAATCCACTTATAACTTGACCACATCGACTCCATGAGCGCGATGTTCAGCTCAGTTCTGTTCGCGTACTTCGAGTTCCGCGCCGGCTCCTGCGAGTACGGGTACGAGTCGTGGTTGCCGAGCACCGGGAAGACCGGGATGTCTCCGAGGTAGCGTTTGAGCGACTCCATCGTGCGCACCTCCTCAACAAAGGTCTCCTCCTGGGTGATGAACACCGGGTTGTGGTCGACCATGTCGCCAGTGAAGAGCGCGAACTCGTAGTCGCTGAAATTGGCCGTGTTTTTCACCGTGCTGTCGAGCAGGGCCTGCGGCGCGTCGCAGCGCCAATGGCCGTATTTCGGCGCGGGGACCCACTGCGCGAACGGGTCCTGGATGCTGACGCTTTCGCAGCACATTGCGCCGAGGCAGTTCGCCGGCGCGTCTTCGGTGTAGTTTGCCGACAAGTGCACATCACTGACGTGCAGCACGCGGAACGTTTCTCCTGAGCGCGCGAGCGGCACCTCGGAATCGACCGTGCGCGCGGGCCAGTACGATTCGTACTCGACGAGCGGCGTCTCCGGGCGCGGGCACGCGTTCGAGAACATGTAGTGGCACATGTACTGGCCGTCGATGTCCCAGGGATCGAGCTCGCTGAGCGCGTTCGCGAAATCAGGAAGGAAGCTGAAGCCGGCCTCGTCGTTCGGGTCGTAAAGGTGCGAGTTCTCGCAGAAGTGCTCGAACAGCGGCGGGCCGCGGCCCGAGCACATTCCGTAGAACACGGCGCCAAACGTGCTGCGATCCTGAGCGAGCGATCGTTTTAGAATGTCGAGAGACAGCATGCACGCATCGCAGGGCCCCGCGACGTTTGTGATTGCATTCAGCTCGTCGAAAACGCGCGCCATTGGTTCGACGCGTTGCTCGGGCCGTTTATTCTCCCGCGAGTCGGCATGGCCCCAATTCGTCTGCCGCAACCAATTGAGATTCCACGCTGCAGTCAGCGTCAAAAGCGGCAGAGCCAGCAGCATGGAGAGTAGTTCTGGGGTGTTGATCGCAATCTCCTTAGGGCAAGGGCCGCATTTGACCCAGCGCCGGAGCAGCTCGATAAGATCCGCAGCGTTCAGGCCTTGCTATAACAAGGAAGAACACAAAAGAGACCCATGTCGAACGAATCGCTAGCCAGCAACGAGCAGACGTCTCTGCTTGGTGAGCCCGACGATCGGCATGCCGAATCGCGGGCCCCGCCCTCCACGGCGTCCGTGCACAGCAGCGGGCCGCCGGCGGCGCAGCCACTGCATCCCGAGCCGGTCCCGAGCTACCGATCCACGTATAATCCGAGTTTGGCTGAGAGCGGCGAGGTCGACACCCCGACTACGGGCAAATCGGCGCGGATCTACCATTTCGTGCTGCTCACGCTATTTTTCCTCGCCGTGTTCTGGCTCGCGCTGCTCAGCGTGGACCAGCTCATTTCCGTCGGCGTTGGCGCGACACAAGGCTCGGGGTTCGAGTGCTTCGCCGCGACGCTGCTCGGCTTGGCTGGTGTAGCGCTCAGCCTTTTATTCTACTCTACGCCGAGCCCGAGCGACCGCACTTTGAGTTTGCTCGCCGCAGCCGTGTTCTTCATTGACATGCTCGTCATCTCGATGGTCGACGAGCTGCGCCGCCGCATTGGGCCATTGCCGATGCTCTGCTCGTTCGGCGGCGCCGCAATTGCCTGCCTCGTTTGCAGCCTGTCCGAGTCGTGCGTCGGCAAGGCAAAGAGACAGCTCGGCAGTGAGAGGTCCATCTTGGAGTGGTGCGGCGTCATTACACAGGTCACGGGCCGCGTGATTCTGTTTGTGCTCGTGGCCGTGCTCTCAGCAAACCTCATTTTCGACGCCGCAGACTCGCACGTACAGGTCGGCAGCCTCTTCCCCGTGGACAACACGTACATCCACTTGTCGTGCACGCCCTCGGGAGTCGATGGGCCGATCGTCATAATCGAGAGCGAGCAAAGCGGCGAAGATATGCACGGGTGGGTCCAGCGCGTGGACGGCGTCAAGACGGTATGCTATTGGGACCGCCCCGGCATGGGCCTGAGCGATAACGCGCCGAGCCCGATCGGCATGGAGCAGACGATGGCCTACCTCGAGGCCGCGCTCGAGCACGAGCTCCCGAAATTCCGCGACGAGAAAATCGTGCTCGTTAGCCACGGCATCGGCTCGCTCTACTCGCGCGTCTTCGCGAAGGCGGTCGGCGAGCAGCTCCACGGCTTGGTGCTCATTGACGGCACGCACGAAGAGCAGTTCTACTCGTTTGAGACGGTGCTGCACGGTCTGCGCGAGTTTTTGCGCGGTGTTGCCGCGCCCCTGACGTGGCGGAAGCTCGGCGGCGTGTTCGGCGGCTTGGGCGCTGAGGAGCGTCTGTTTGGAGTGCTTTCTTGGTACCAGCCGCGGCTCCACAAGGCGCTGCTCCAGCAACAGGTGAGTGCGAAGCAGCGCTCGCGGCTCGACATCTCGCTAGCCACGGCCACGCTATCGCGCGATCTGCCCGTGCTGGTCGTGTCTTCCTCGGAGATGTGCCAAAGTAAAGAGTTCAGCCGCTACCAGCGCTTGCTGCTGAAACTCACCGACCGCGTGATTGCTTGGAAAATCATCGACGGGCCACACAACCTGTGGTACGACAAAAAGGCCGAGAAGGAGCTCATAACACAGGTCGAGGGATTCATCGCTTACTGCAAATGATCTTATAGTATAGTTTTACGTGTATAGTACGTGTAATTTGTTAGACATTAGTGCATGGCTCATCTAGTCACATCCCCCTAAACCAAGAAATGATTCATGTAGTCGCCCCGTAAACACCGTGGGACCCCTGTAGCCTGGCCTTAAATTGCTATACCCCACCTGTGATTTGCAGAACAAAATTTGAAATGTCCGCCATCAAGCGAGCTCTTTCTTTAAAAGTTCCTAGTACCACGTGGAGCCGCCAACAGCTGCGCGAGATCTACGATACTCCGCTCCTTGAGCTAGTTCACCAAGCTCAGATCCAGCACCGGAGATGGCATGATCCGACTAAGGTCCAGCTTTGCACGCTTATGAATATCAAGACTGGTGGGTGCTCGGAGGACTGCAAGTACTGTAGCCAGTCCTCGCGACACGATACGGGGCTGAAGGCGACGAAGCTCGTGAGTGTGGAGGATGTTGTGAAAGAGGCTCGCGAAGCTAAAGCGCACGGCTCCACGCGGTTCTGCTTGGGCGCCGCCTGGCGCGACATGAACGGCCGGAAATCGGGACTCAAGCGCATCGGCGAAATGGTGCGCAACATCAACGAGCTCGGAATGGAGTCGTGCGTCACGCTCGGGATGGTCAGTGAAGAACAGGCCAAATCTCTGAAGGATGCCGGTCTCACGGCTTACAACCATAACATCGACACGTCCCGCGAGCACTATCCGAAGGTCATCTCGACAAGAAGCTACGACGACCGGCTCAAGACTATCGACAATGTACAGAAGGCCGGGGTGCATGCTTGCACAGGTGGTATTTTGGGACTCGGGGAAACGAAGGAAGACCACATCGGCTTTTTGCACACCCTCAGTAACCTTCAGCGGCATCCAGAGAGTGTTCCCATCAACAAACTCATTGCAATCGACGGAACTGCTATTGTTGAGGACCTTAAAAAGGCCCCGAAACTCAGCCTCGACTCGATTGTTCGCACCATTGCTACGGCGCGACTTGTAATGCCGGAGTCGATCGTCCGCCTCGCCGCGGGAAGGTATACCATGAAGGAGCATGAGCAGTTTCTGTGCTTCATGGCAGGATGCAACGCAATCTTCACGGGCAAGACAATGCTGACGACAATGTGCACGGGCTGGGAGGAGGATAAGAAGATGTTAAGAAGGTGGGGTCTTGAGCCTATGGAGCCCAAGGTCGTGGCGCCGAAAAAGGAGACCGAAAGTAATGCAATGCAATTGCAGGCTGCATAATGTTTTAGGATTCGATAAATCATATACAATTAACATTGGATACGCAATCATGATCGATCGCATAACCTGGGTTCGGTCAAAAAAGGACGCGTCGCGTAAGTTCACTTTATTCAATGGACTCGAACCCACTTGCGCAAATCTGGCGCGCATCGGCAAACGGCAGAACTCTACGTCGCAAAGATGTTGAGAACTTCGCTATTGAGCAGGCAGCGAAACTTGCCCGCGACGCCGATCTCTCGTTGAGAGCGGAGGGCCATTTCATGTACGGCCTTTCGCAGATTTGGGGGGCCCGGACGTCATTGCTTCTTCAAGATTCGATTGCCACGGACGAAAATATCGGCAGTGCTTTCCGCGAATATCTCGAGGCCGCATCCCAGAACGCCGCGAGTGCGACCACGTCGCGAAGCAGTCAACTCCTCGACTTCGATTTGGACGAGCTCTCGATCCCACGCTCCCTGCTCTCCGATTCATCGAGCCAGGCATTCTCGGCGAAGGCAGACTCCCAAGACATGGACGCGGATATGTCGATTGACGACATCATCCGTGGAAACGACGAGGTCGATGCCGTGACGCGCTCCTTAGAAGAGCAACAGCGCTTGAGCGAAAACATCGACTTCGATCTCGGTGAAGACCTGCCTGTCAGCGGTGGAATCGATGCGGGAGACATGCCGGGGCCCCTCGACTTCGGTTCTGAGATGGAGTACTCGTCCTCTCCCCCGCACACACCACCGGGGAACATGAGTTTAGACGTTCAGATCGACGACGCCGAGGGCACAAGGACTGCGGTAATTCCTCAAACTAAGAGACGCAAGACGTCTACGGCGATCGACGCCGTGATCACGATCACGCGATCCAACCGCCCGTCAGCGCAGATCCTGCGGGCGCTCCCTGAAGCGCCGCTAACGCTCACGCCTCTAGTCCCGCACTATTCGGACTTCTGGGGCATAGATGTCGAGGACGAGAGGGTGCTCGATCCACAGGCAGTCTACGACGAGATGAAGAGACGCAGGCGTGTGGACAACGCTGAAGCGGAAGATCACGCGGACCACAGTGCGGAAGAGGACGACGCAATGCTTTCTGACTATGCTGCGAACGAGGACTTCTCTCTCGGTGTCGACTTCGACGTGGAAGAGGAGTTCACCGAGGAGATGCTCGAGGCCGAGCAGAGGGAGGCAAAGCGCGTGATCAGATTACAGCTTGGGCATCGTGGCGAGCGGAGGATGTTTGACGACCTCGCGACCACAGCTGCGGGCCGTGCGTCTATGTTAATGGAGGTTCTTGCCATGTCTTCTAAGGGCAAGCTCATGGCCGAGCAAGCAGCCCCGTTTGGGGCGATCTCTCTTACTCGTAAGTAGTGCTATTTATTCAATACTTCGTCTTTATACAGCAAGCTTATTCAAAGAACGACTTAGTGTCGTAGAAGAACAATCCATCGCTCGACGCGACTGCGAGCTTGTCTCCGTTGAACCTGACTTGCTGCACTTCGTACTCCGTGGTGATCGTTATTAATGGTCGTGTCCGGTCCAGCCGGTACACCTGTAAAGTATGCTCGCCACCTGCGGCCATGAACTCATTATGCAAAGATACGGAACACACTGCATAGTCGATCTTGAAACTCTTTTCGAATAACGCAGGCAGCTGCTCATCGAGCGGTACTCTCCATAAACAGATCTGCCAATCCAGGCCGCCGCTGACCAGATTCACGTACTCGTCGACCACTTGGTCAGAGATCGCCAGACAGGTGACTCCGCCCGCGTGTTTCGCCGCCTGCTCGTCATTATTAACCTGGCCCGTGGCGCTGTTCGGCAGCCTCCAAATGGACCCAGAGAGCGTGCCAACAACGGCGACTTTCCAGCCAAAGCCAAGCGACAGGAGATACTCGGCGCACAGAATCTCCATGCACGTTGGCACGAGCTTCAACCCCGCCGGAGACTGCCGGAAGTATGTCTCTAAACCCAGTGTGTGGACCGGCCGGCTCAGCCGGTCCGATGCCCATACTTTTACAACCCCATCTGCATTGGCTGTGACAAGACTAGCGGTTCCTAAGCTTCTTAAGGCGACGATTTTGCTCGATTCAATGGGCGATCTCATTTGCGGCAGAAGATCGTACCGGCCGCCTTTAAGAAGCATGTTTTTCAGATCCCAAACAAGAACCTGGCCGTTCCTCCCCGCACCGAATACCTGCTGGGCAAGAAGAGGAGAGAAGATCAGATCGGTTACTGGCGTCGGGCTCCTCAAGGTGAACTCGATTCCCGAGTCGAGGTTCGAGATAACCACCTTCCGGCCCGTTTGATCGAGCGCAGCCACAATCGGATGGAATTTCGAGAAGGCTATTAACTGAGAGCCATCTGCCTTCGCGACCAAAGGCAGATCAGACGGCGGAGCCGCCGGCTGTGTCGCGTCTCTCGGCGTTTCTCGAAAGTTGCGCACATCTCCGCGCGCAATTGCCCGCCAGCTGTCATCAAGAAACGTGAGCATCTGCGGTGAGAGGTGATCCGGCGGTGCTACGGTGAATGTCGTGGTTTTCACGATCTCGTCTTCTTTTCCGCAGTCAAACGCGTCGAGCTTTTCAGTTGTCTCGACCACAAGCTCATCGGGCTTTTCAGCAGTCTCTAGCTCGGCAATTTTCCCGAGATCAGCTGGAATCGACCGCTCGTAGAGATAGGGCTCTTCTATGTCGACATGTACTATGTCTGGCACACAAAGGGAGAGCTTTGCAGTCTCTTGGACGTATGCTGGAACAGCTTGCGCAGCGCGCTGCGCTTTTAACTCCGCAATGCGCTGCCTTCGAGCAGCGATCTCCGACTGCAAGTCGCCCATATTACTAAGGGTTGAAGCAGCTGTCACGGTCCTTGTAAACAAGTTGGATCTTGAGATTAGTACACGCGTTCATGTTCTCTCATTATGTCAAGAGAGCCTGGTTGATAGCGTGGAGCTGAAACGTGCCTTTGGAGGTGTAGTGAGAAACGTATTACATCTCATTCGAGCGACCATACTCTTTTCAGCATATAATCGTTCAATTCTTTAGCTTTCTCTATAGCACATCTACTCGACTATATTATAAGTCTATGGATCACTATCACGCTGAATGACAAGCCCATACATACCACTCGCGCATTCCTGAACATTTTGGTCAAGGCCTGTAGATCCAGACACTGCATTCCTTAATTCGGACACCGCATTAAATCGGTGTTTCCCCTATAGCCGCTGGCTCTCACGCTCAGCCTCGAATTGCCATGCATTTTTCTGGCCGCCGGAGGGTGCGGGTTGAATAAATATGTCGAACCAGCTTGAACGGTTTCAAGGCCTCAGCGAGACACGCTGGCCGTTGCCGTCGGGTTTATCTTCGTCATCGGGCGAGAATCGGAAAGCGCTGTCCCGGTATATCAATGAGTACATAGCCGAGCTCGAGCAGAGCGACGAAGAGATGCGGCGAACGAGATCAAGCGAGCCGTCGAAGCATTGGAAAAGGCCAGACACCAAGGAAAGCGACCACCAAACAGGGATGTCCAGATCAGAGTATATTAGGCGGCAAAACGCCCTCTTCCGCGAGCTGACTGGCTATAAATCATGGTCGGAAATGAGCGCACATCAAGCGGCTCAGGACCAGCAAGACCAGCCGCTGATGAACAGCTTGGAACTTTATATGGCGGCTCTTGACGAGAAAATATACATGAGTGCGGATCATCTGCGTGCGATGATCGGCATCCGCGATAAAGAGGTGCGCGATCACTACGAAAAGCTGCGGGAGCAAGGCGGCGTCACGTTGCGCGATTTAGTCGAATTGCGCGACAAGTACCAGCTCCTGTGGTTTGAGCACTCGGATCTGTCGCACCAGCGCGACCAGCTCGAGGTTGAGATGTCGCAGCTGCGCTATGACCACGCGCTGCAGGCCACAAAGGTCGTGCGGCTGCAGTACGCAGTGCACGCTCTAGGCCGGAAACTTGTAGATGCCCAGCAGCACGAGCGGGAGGCCAATAGCGCGCGGGACGAGTGTGCCGAGCTCCGTAGAGAGAATGCCGAGCTAAGGGCGCAGAACGAAGCGCTGCGTGTGCAGGATGAGAGCAATCGAGCGATTTTCAACAAGGCGAGTGACGCCACTGATACGAAAACGAAATCTGTTGAAGAGAGAATATCTTTGCTTTTTGATGTGGCATTGAATCTACGAGCCGCTAATGCATATTCGCCGCCGCCCGAACACAAGAACGCTCTTGACCTGCTTAAAGAGGCGACGAATCTGATTGATCTGGCCAAGCTCGACGTGGACGCGCGTCTCTCGGCCATAATCGAAGCATTTAATACCCAGTACCGCGCTCGCGAGCAGGAGCTGCTCACGCAGATCGCGACGCTCGAGCGCGAGAAGCAGATTCTCCGCGCGCGATGCGAGAAATACGAGGTCGAGAACTCGACGATCAGCTCGGATCTGGCATACTTGGAGCAGCGCACGCTCTCGCTCGTGCTGATGCTGAAAAGCTTGCGGGCGACGCTCGAGGGGCCTAGCTCAAGCGAAGCTCCGCCGCAGCAAGAAGCCGAGCCGGAGCTTGGTGGTCTTAGTGAGGGAACCCAGGTCGAAGAAGCGCAGACCCCCGGTTCATGGGATCTCGACGGCCAGTCTCCGCATGAAGATGTGATAAAGCAGATGCAGAAGATGTTTAATCAGGCCATGAGCTTACCCGACCCGTCTACACAAAAACGAAAGAAGAAGCGGGTATAATGTATCTTTGTAGAATCGACTTTATCCATTATATAGTCTGCCCGCATCCCGATGGGCACTCTTGAAACCCGTCGCTGAGCCACTGATCCCAGCACTGCAGGTGCATGCGATGGCCGCAGTTCGTCAATAGCCTCCCCAGGCCTCTAATCGGCACGTCGCAGAGCGCACATCCATCAATCAGCAGCCGGCATTTCGAGCAGTAATAGTAGCCCACAGATTCTTCATTGCGCGCGTAAAACGCAGCGTTGTCGCTCAAGGATCGCCCGCATCGGTGGCAGATTGTATCGACTATGACACGGTCCGGAGGCGTATAGAAGATGGTTTTGTACTCCTGCAAGTCCCAGTCCTCGTTTTCCACAGCGACCCGCAACGCCTTTCTGATCTCAGCCACAGCCACAAAACACCGGCTTTGGTGCAGGGCCGTTATGCCGCCGCTGATAATACCCGCAAAGTCGAAGTCGCGCCTGATGGAAGGGATCCCGCGGAAAACCAGTATCAGGGCCGTCGCGCTTGTGTAGAACCCATTTTCTAGCAACCTCTCCATGAGACCCTTGAGCAGTGGTAAGAAGTCCCACGGCTTGACGCGCTGTTCGGCGAAGCTCCAGTACTTTTCTTTCAGTTCTACAAACGGATCCTTCAGCTCAATCCGAGGCCGCGAGGTCGCTGCCGGTTCGTTGTCATTTTTCCTGTGGTGGTCTCCCGCGAGCAGCTCGCTCGTGCCGGACGTCGGCGTACGGATCGACATTGTGAGCTTGCTTTGGGGCACCGAGTCCCCACGTTTCAGAGCGAAATGCCCGCGCCGCAGTCTGTTTTCGCTGCTGGAAGATCTGGGTCCACCATTGCTGTCTATTGTATTCACTGTTGATGAACTTCCTCGAGGCTCGTGCGAGCTACTCCAGGACTGCGCTTTCAAGTGGTCCGCATCCGATCCAGACCATTCGGATTCAGCGTGCTCATCATCGAATAGCGGCACCTCTTCATTTCCGTTCTGCGACTTCTGCAGGTCCTCGATTGCCTCCGCGCGGACCTCGAAATTGTCGTCCACAAGTCCCGCGAACCACGACTTCGCGAGAGTGCGCAGTGATTGACTAGTCTTGTCTGACTTGCTATTGACGTCCGGACAGGTGCGCAGGAAGTCTGCTTCCAGGTCCTCGATGGCAATTGCGAGGGCATTCCACAGCTCGACGTACCGGAATCGCGAAACCGACAGCATCACCCCCGCATTGTGACGACACACGTCCGCATAAGTCATCCCCGTGGGCTTCAAAAACAGCAACGACGTCGCCGCAGAATGATACGAGAAATTGGCACCGTAGGGCATTCCGATCTCAATGACGTATTTCGGATCGCCGATTTCCGCTTGACCGAGTGGCACAGGCGAGAATGATCGTGAGGCTGGCGGCTGAAGAGGCGCCGGCGCCGCTTGCATTGCTTGCACGATCGACGGCCTCGAGCTCCGTGGTGATGCGGCTATGGGCGACAGTCGTGTTCCACCCCAGATCTGCGACATTGAGTGGGTCAGTGGGGAAGGATTTGTGACGGATCCCGGCTGGGACCCGGCGAGCGAGTTCGGCGAAGACCCGGGAAGCGATGCTGGGGTCGAATTCGGGTTCGACCCCGGTTGAGAATTCGACCCGCTGACGGGCGAACCAAGATAGAAACCGGTCATATTAGGCGTGCTCGGCACGTGAGGGATATGGCCAGAGTAGCTCCGATTGAAGCCGGGCATGCTGGCTGTGCTGCCTATGGGCACGCTCCCGCCTAAACTTCCTACTAGGCTCCCGCCGAGACTCCCACCGTTAAAACTTCCGGCATTCACACTTCCAACGACGCTGCCGACGCCGCCGACGCTGCCGATACCACCAAGGCTGCCGACGCCACCAAGGCTGCCAACACCGCCAACACTGCCAACGCCGCCAACACTACCGACGCCGCCGCTTCCACCCACCTCGGAAACTTTGCGCCTGTCTCTTTCAGTAACGACTTGCTGCTGACTAGCGCGGCGATGGAAAGATGGCTGTGTCCTGGAAATCACTGGTGGGGTCGGCTTCTGAAATTTCGGGAAAGTCACTGAGACCGCGTCCCAGGCCGGGAATTCCACAACTGCGGGCGGCAGGACCGTGCGCAAGACCGGCTCGTGTCTCAAGTCAGTCTGAGCAAACACGCCGTCGGCCCCTGTGCTCCAGATAATTTTGGGGTGCGCCACAAAGATGTCCGTAACGCCATCTATGTGTGTCTCTACGGCATGCTCCGGGAAGTATGGCTCGGACAGTTTCCAGGTGACGTAGATATCCTTCAAGCTATTCCCATCCAGCGGGCGGGTTGTAGTGACGATCGCTGACTTCATGACGTCCGCGCTGCCGGCTTGGTTATCGACCCATTTGACACCGCGCGCGGCCACTGGCAGCTGAATGACCAAATCGGGAGACGACGCACCGCTCAGCAAGTCGGCCTGCGAGCAGCCGTCAGTGCGCATGTTCCAGATTTGGGCAAGATGGTCCTGTCCCGTAGTCGCTAAGTAGTTGAGTCTTGGGTGCCAGTCGAGGCCCAGTCCCTGCTGGTGGGCGCTTATTTTGTAGTCGGCGAGCTGCCGAGCCCGCAAATCCCAGCGCTGCACAATGCCGCTGTCGTAGATGCTGGCGAACTTCCACTCGCTCCCGGGCTGGAACTGGACCTCTCTCGTGACATCGCCCGTGCGGTTGAAAGTCAGCTGGGGCCGGGCCAGCTTCTGCCGGAGATCCCACAGTTTGACAGACCCGTCGGTGACGCCCGTCAATAAATAATTGGGCTGGGCCGCGCTTGTAGAAAGCGATCGGATCGAGCGGCCTAAAGACCCCGAAGTGGCCGTCGCATGGAACTCAGAAGGCGTTAGTTGGTACAGGCGGAAGCTACCGTTCGAGTCGGACACGACCAGCTTGTCCTCTGAGGGTGCGCTCGGGCTGTCTGCATCGAAGTCCCAGAATCCTCGGGACTCTGCGTGCCAAACGGCGGCCGTGGGCACAAGCCTCGTGCTCGTGCGCAGAAAATGAAGGGAGCTGCCGCCGGACTCATGAGATTGGTTGGGTTTATACAGGCTGATTCCGTCGCGGCACACGAGAGCTACAATGCCTTGACGGATGTTAGGCGCCATACACGTTATAGCTGACTGCGCCTGATATCTTACGTTCAGGTCGCCATCCGGCTCGGGAACTATCTCCTCCCTCTTAGGTTTAGAAACCGCACTCGACGGGTACAATGCTTTGCTCCATCTTGACAATGACATGCGCCTCAGAGTACCTTCAGCGACGGCCTGTCCAAAGGAACCTTACCCGCTTGATCTGGTGAACAGTTCCGAGAGTTTTGTTATAAGCATTCTGCACAAATATTACAAAAAAAATCTATTGAATCTCTCCATTTTAGTACTTCACAAGGGATTGGTTTCACTGAACTTCTCGTTCATGGCCGTTTTGAATTTCACGCTTTTCGTCGGGCCCCACCCGTTCAATTGCTCAACGCGGCCCGCGTTGTTGACTATGTTCTTGAATGTTTTGAACTGCACACTCAACTGATTCACATCCGACTTGTTGATTCTGGGGATTGTGGTCAAAGTCTCGACGAGCTGCTCGTCGTATGTACTGGCCCTCTGCTTTTGAATGGCTACGGGAGTGCTTTTGTCCGTGATCGTCTTCACTCGGCGCCTCAGGCTTGCTAGGTAGGTCCCTGCCTCGGCTAGCGTCCACGCCACAATCAGCGTTAGGTTGCGCGACACACACAGCCTGTCCAAACCAGTTATCGGACCGGGTGAGTTCTCGACGTCGGCCATTACAAGGAGAACGCGCAGGTCGAATTTCGCGCCTAAATTGTCGATGCGTTTGTAGATGTACTCTGGATGCAGCCCGTGGTATTTCAAACTGAGGTAAAGAACACAGCATTGCGTGCCGATTTGGAAATCGGGCTTCATTGACGAATCGCCTAATTCTAGCCTCACGTCGGGGACATTTTTTAGAAGAGGATTGCCCTTCTGTCGTGGACTATAGACGATGGACATCGCAGTGTGGAGGACTGGAGATATCAGCTCAGCCTCTGGAAGCTCTGTTTCTGGCAAGCCTCTAACGCTTAGGGCTGGGCGGAAATGTGAGTTAACAAATATATACAAATATGTACACCTATTTAACCATTGCCGACAGAGTCTGCTTGACCTGGTTCGGATCGAAGGTTCCCTGTGTCTCCTTCATTACTTGGCCGAGCAAGAACCCAATTGAGGCTTTTTTGCCCTTGCGTATTTTGGCAACGACATCAGGATGGGCGTTAATGACCTCTTCACAGATTTGGTTGAGCTCCGCTGAGGCGTCCTCCGACTCAGACGGGCTTTCCAGCTCGAAATCCTCGATGAGTTTGTCAATTGATCCGTCGTATCCAAGAGCCATGTGCTTCATAATGAGTTTCGCCGTGGTTGTCGACACGCGCTGCGTGCTCACGGCCACTAAGAGGTCCTTGAACTGCTGCAGATCCGGAAGCGCCGCGTCTTGCCAGCGGTTTGCTAGCCATGTGCTCGCGAGCTTCGGCTCAATGCGGCCACGGAGCTGCTCGCAAACACGAAGAACATACTGAGCCGCTCCGTCCCAATCGAGCAGCTTTTTCGCGTCCACAAGACTCGCGCCCGTGGCCAGCACTTTGTCCAGCACTTTATCGGGCAGTTCGGGCAGGTTGTCTCTAACGCTTGCGACGACCCTTGGCGGCAAGAAGTACGGCGGGATGTCCGGGTCCGGCATGTATCTGTAGTCCAAGGCCGACTCTTTGTCTCGCAGTTTCCACGTCCTCTTCCCGTCCCATCCTCGCGTCTCTTTTTCTATGATGTTGCCGCGTTTCAGCTCCTCGACTTGGCGCTTGTACTCGGCTCTCACGGCATACTTCACTGCGGACGTGCTGAACAGGTTCTTGATCTCGCACCGGTCTCCCAAGTCCGCGCCCGTCTCGGGGTCCATGACGCTGACGTTCACGTCCACGCGCATCGCACCCGTCTCCATCTCACCGCTGCACACTCCGAGTCTTTTCAAAAGCAGCTGCAGTTTCCGGATAAACGCAATGGCCTCGGCCTCCGCCGTGAAGTCCGGCATTGTGATGAGTTCGATCAACCCCGTGTTCGCACGGTTCAGGTCGACGAGCGAGAGGTCGTCGACGTACGAGGTCTTCCCCGTATCTTGCTCCATCTGGACTTGCGCTATGCGAATGCGCTTCAGAATGCCGTCTTTCGCGGCATTCTGCCCCTTAAGGAGATGCTGCGGCAGGTCTCGAGCAAACAGATCGAGGTACCCGTTTTTGGCAATTGGCTCGCGATACTGCGTGATCTGGTACCCGGACGGCTGATCCGGGTACATGTAGTGTTTTCTATCGAAACTGAATCTTTTTGGGATCGTGCAGTCTAGCGCGAGGCCCGCGCGGATCGCGAGGCGGAGGCAGGAGAGGCTGAGCTGGGGCTGTGTTCCAGGAAGAGCGGCGTCAAAAAAGGAGACCTGGGAGTTCGGCACGGCATGGAACTTCGGGATCGTGCGGCTGAAGAGTTTGTGCCCGGCCTGTAGTTGCGCATGCACCTCGAGACCCAGCTTGAGGCCGAAGCTCATTCTAACCCTTTGTGTTGAACGAACCTCACAAACTATATGAGTGGTAAACGTGAATTCTTCTATAAATACATTAGCTGAACTTCCACCTATTACCGCAGTTCTCGCAGGTGCAGAAAGTCGTCAAGGGCTCGTCGGCGCTGCGCGTCTGCAGTTGGTAGTAGCTGACCTTCTTTTGCTTGCATTTGCTGCATGTGAACCTGTCCGTTGTGGCTCTCTGTTCCTGTGCGCTCTGCGCGTTGAACAGGTTTTGCTTCGCGATCTCTTCCATTTCCTTTTTGAGCTCGTCGTTCGCCATTTCCTGCGGCTTCATGCCCCGCAGCCGCTCGCCGGAGATGTTGCCGGAAACAACCTCTTGCCGGAGCACGGGGTTCTTCGGGTCCTTTAAATACATGTACAGCGACCTCATTTTGTTGCGGTATCCCTGCGTCGTGCCCTTCTCGTGCTCGAACACGGCGGACTCGACATCCTTCGCCGCCTTCAAAACCTTGGCCGTCGGCTCGCCTGAGCCCAATGAGAGCGCGTTGTATGTGACCTGGATGCAGCTGTTTCGCACTTTGTCGGCGTACACTTCGGTATCGGCGCCGTCCGTTTTCCAGTCGCGCTTCTTGTCCGACGTGACCGCCGCCGCCTTTTCCGGCTCCGATTGCGCCTTCGTTTCTGAGGCCGCCGACTTCGCCTCCGCCTTCGTCTTCTGCTGCTGCACGGTCTCTCTCCACGACTGGACGAGCTTCTTCACGAGACTGCTGATGCGCGCGTCGGAGTGGGACCTCAGTTTGTTGACGGCGACCCCGATTTTCGTCTCCCGCAGAATTTCCTTGGTCGGCTTGAAGTTCTTTTGGAGATCCGTGAGCACCTCCACAATGCGGTCCGCATTGCCGGCGTTCTCGAGCTCTTTCAGGGCCTCTCTCGCTTGCTTGACATCCATTCCTGAGTGCAAACCCTTTTGACCGGCGGGAGTGATAATTAGTCGGCGAGTCCGCGCCGTGTTCGCGCGGATCCAGTGGAAAGTAGGTAGAAAGTCCTGGTAGTAGCAATGGATTGTATATAGTTTTGCGCACAGCAAACCACTCTCGCAGAAAAGCCCTCGATCCGCTCAGAGCCACAAGTTGCCGTCCGGCGGTGACTCAACGAGCCATGCAGCAAATTGCGGCAATTCGTATACCTCCCGCGCGCTCACGCTCGTCGGCTGCTTGTCTCCAATCCGCCCGCGGCGCCGCGTTCGGCAACGTTCTCGAACCTACGCCACCCTAAACGGTTATAACCACTCACACTAGCAACTCTCTACATTGACATGCTTCGCTCCGGACTAGCACGAGCAGCGTTCGCAGGCAGGAGCAGCATTGCCGCGGGTCTTTTACGGCCGCGCTTGATGCTGGCGGTCCCGCGAACACGCTCCCTTTTTGGTTGGACTAATCCGTTTGTGAGGCCGAAGCCCGCAGGCACGACGATCCAGAGCCTCGCGCGCCGCGAATACGAAGCGAACACACGCCTCAACGACGCCTCGGCGCAGTCGGCGCTCTACCGCGAGCTTCTAGAAGCGCAGTACCCGAGCTTGGTTGTGCACCGGTACGAGACGCCGGGCGTCGCGCGCAACGCCGAGACAGAGCGTCTGTACCTGCAGGCGCTTCGCGAAGTGAGTCCGGAACGCGCTGCGAGCGCCGAGGCTAACAAGGCCGGCGTCGGCGCCGGTTTGGGCGGCGCAGAGGCGAAGGACGCAACCGACCTCGCGAGCCTGCTGCGCACGGCGAATTTCGGCGCGGGCCAGCGCGGCTCGACCGCCGACCCCGTGCATGTGATTGTGTCGGAGACGCCGATGGCCGTGCTGTTCAAGTGGCTGAAATGGGCGATCCCCGTGATGCTGGCCGTGTGGGTGATCATGACAGCAACAAACTTCGTTAGCGACAGCGCGAGCGTGTTCCGCGGCATCGGCAGCGGCGTCGAGCCCGGCGGCGGCCCGAGCGGCTCGAAGATGGACCAGGTGCGCGGCGAGAAGTCGACTGTGCGCTTCAAGGACGTGCTCGGCGTCGACGAGGCGCGCGACGAGCTCGAGGAGATCGTCGACTTCTTGAAGGACCCGGCGAAGTTCACTGGGCTCGGCGGCAAGCTGCCGAAGGGCGTGCTGCTCACAGGACCGCCGGGCACGGGCAAGACTTTGCTCGCGCGCGCCGTGGCCGGCGAGGCCGGCGTGCCATTCTTCTTCATGTCCGGCTCCGAGTTCGACGAGCTGTACGTCGGCGTCGGCGCGAAGCGCGTGCGCGAGCTGTTCAGCGCGGCGCGCGCGAAGTCGCCGGCGATTGTGTTCATTGACGAGCTCGACGCGATCGGCGGCAAGCGCAACCCAAAAGACCAGGCGTACTCGAAACAGACTTTGAATCAACTGCTCGTCGATCTCGACGGATTCAACCAAACAGAGGGCGTCATTTTCATGGCGGCCACGAACTTCCCGGAGATGCTCGACAAGGCTTTGACGCGCCCCGGGAGGTTCGACAAGACCGTGAATGTCGACCTGCCCGACGTGCGCGGCCGCTGGGACATTCTGCGGTACTACGTGTCGAAGATCGAGATCGGGAAGAACGTCGACTTGATGAACATCGCGCGCGGCACGCCCGGTTTCTCGGGCGCCGATCTCATGAACCTCGTGAACCAAGCCGCGATCTACGCGTCGTCGCAGCACGCGCGCAACGTGAGCCTGACCCACCTCGAGTGGGCGAAGGACAAGATTCTGCTCGGCGCCGAGCGCAAGTCGATGGTGATGACCGAGGAGACGCGGCGCAACACGGCGTACCACGAGGCCGGGCACGCGATCATGGCGCTGTTCACGGAGGGCGCGACGCCGCTCTACAAGGCGACGATTCTGCCGCGCGGCGGCGCGCTCGGCATTACCTTCCAGCTGCCGGAGATGGACAAGTACGACCAAACGAAGACGGAGCTGCTCGCGCGGCTCGACGTGTGCATGGGCGGCAAGGTCGCCGAGGAGATGACCCACGGCGCGGACAATGTCACGAGCGGGTGCTACAGTGACCTGCAGAACGCGACAAAGGTCGCGCGCTTGATGGTCACGGGCTACGGCATGAGCGACGTCATTGGCCCCGTGAACCTGACCGACCAGTGGGCCGAGTTGTCTCAGGAGACGCGGCACCTCGCCGAGCAGGAAATCCGCGACCTGCTGCTCAAATCCATGCAGCGCACGCGGAGTCTCCTCGAGGAGCGGCACGTCGAATTGAAGCGGCTCGCGGAGGGGCTCATCAAGTACGAGACGCTCGACAAAGAAGACATGGAGCGCGTCATCCGCGGAGAGCCCCTGGACAAGGAGCCGCATGTCACGAACACGATTGTGAAAAGCGATGATATCCGGGACAAGCGCGGGAAAAAGTACGCGGCTCCCATCTCCGCGCCAGCATCAACGGCGGCTAGCGAGCCGCGGTACTAATGAGTTTGATGACCCTCTTAAAGCAATGTATATATCTTTAAGTCATTTCGTTAAGTTTTGAGGAACTGCAGTTCCCACTTTCGTAAAACATTACATCTATATCGTATCATCGAGGTCTGCTCATCGCGAGGTCTCCTATGCTAATCGCGACTTATCGAAGTCTCATCTATCCGATACTGAGCAGCCCAATCCGCTCACCTACTGTCACGAAGGAAGTCGGCAATGAAGAAGGCTGCGTCTAAGCTCTGCGACACGCTCAAACGCGGGTCGCACACGGTATCATAGTGGAGCACCAGCTCCTCGTCCTCGAGGTTCTGCGAGCCGCCGATACACTCCGTCACGTTCTCGCCCGTGAGCTCTAAATGCACGCCGTTCAGCTTGCTGCCGTTCTCGCTGTGGATGCGCAGGGCCTGCTTGATCTCGGACATGATGTCATCGAAGTAGCGCGTCTTCAGCTTCGTGCCGGGCGACGTCTTCGTGTTGCCATGGCACGGGTCCGAAATCCACACGACTTTGTGCCCGGATTTCTGCACGGCGCGGATTTGCGCCGGCAGCTTCTCCGCGATCTTCGACGCGCCGTAGCGCGTGATCAGCGTCACGCGGCCGTCCTCCTTGTTCGGGTCCAGAATGTCCAAAAGCCTCACAAGCTCGTCCGTCTCCATCGTCGGCCCGACTTTGCACCCGATCGGGTTCTCAACGCCGCGGAAGAACTCGACGTGCGCGCCGTCGAGCTGGCGAGTGCGGTCGCCAATCCAGATGAAGTGCGCACTCGAGTCGTAGAATCCCGATCCGGACGCTTTCACGTCCTTGCGCGTGAGACTCTGCTCGAACTCGAGCATCAAAGCCTCGTGCGACGTGAAAAAGCTCACTCGGTCGAGTACGCTGAACGTGCTCTCTAGATGGTTGCCCGTGATCGCGCGCATGAAGCCAAGGTTCTCGGCAAGCTTCTCGAGAATCTGCTCGTAACGAAGGCGCGTCTCGTCGCGCTGCACATAGCTCAAATCCCATTCCTGTGGGTGCTGCAAATCGGCAAAGCCCGCGTCGATCTTCGCGCGGATGTAGTTCAGAGTCGCTGCCGAGTGGAAGTAGGCCTCAACAAGCCGCTTCGGGTCCGGCGTGCGGTCGTTCACGTCAAACCCGTTGATGTTGTCGCCGCGGAAACTCGGGATCTCTTTGCCCTCATACATCTCTGTCAGCTTCGACCGCGGCTTCGCGTACTGGCCAGCGATGCGACCGATTCGCGTCACCGGTAACCGAGTGCCCCAGATCAGCACAAGGCTCATCTGCAGCAGAACCTTCAATTTGTTGTCGATCTTCGTCGTGTTGCAGTAGTCGAAAAGCTCGGCACAGTCGCCACCTTGCAGGATGAAACGCTCGCCGCGTGCCGCCTGCGCAAGCTCTTCGCGCAATTGACGGATTTCCTGCGGGTGCACAAGCGGGGGCAGGCTTTCTAGTTTCGACAGCGCCGCTTCAAGCTCCGCCTCGTTGTCATACATCACGTCTTGGGTGATCGGTTTGCTTTGCCAGCTTGCCGGGTCCCAGACATTCAGCAACGGCGGTCGCTGGTTTTGGCCCTTATCGCTTGATTTCGAGCGAATCTTCGCAGCAGTTCTGGCATACTCGCTGGGTACAGGCTTCTGAGGATCCTCTAACACAACGATGGGTTCTTTTTGCGGCGACATGATTAACTTTTTTTAAGCCAAGAGATGAAGATCTACTGAAAAAATCCGGCCCTACTATCAGTCACCGGCCCTAATGTATCAGTCACGTGCATATGCCGCCGATGCTAATCTCATCCATCTGCCGATTTTCTCGCCGCCCGCCCTGGAAAAGTTCGCGGCGTCAGTATTAACGTGCTCGTGAAAGCTCACTCTATCTTAGGAAGCCTTTTTGGTCCCTCCAGACTCATTTTCATATCTCTTTATAGTATTACGCGAGTGCTTCATATTCCTGATCTGTTCGGTTTCGGCCGTCACGTCTCCTGAAAAGGCGCTAGAAGGATTTTTGGCTGGTTCTCTCTTGGTTCGTTTGGAAGCTGTATCCGCTTGATCAAGCGGAGGCGTACGGTAGAGCGAAGACGAACGCGGAACGATTATTGCATTAGAATATTCGCTTTTATGCACAGACTAGAGGCCACAGACTAGAGGCGCAAGAAATCAAACTCTTAGATATACTGGCGAGTTTTTGGTGAGGAAGATTAGCTTCTGATTTAGCCTAGTCCACGTCGGCACAGATACCGTTCACACTATGGTACTGCCATTTTTCTTCTAGCAGTCTCCAGATCCCATCCCACAGACAACCTCCCCAATCAAGGCAATGCTCTGGATAAGAGCCAATTCAGTTCACTTAGTTCTGGTGACGAGTATGTATCCTACAGCAGATGCTCTCCACTTTGAAATTCTACTCTCGTCCCGAGTTTAATTAAACACCCCGCATCCGTCAGAAGCCTGAAAGCCGCACAATACGTATTAAACTGAAATCACTATTCATTAAGGTTGGGCATTGGGGCTTGACCGTAGAAATACGAAAGATACGGGGCCAGTCGTTCCAAGATCTTTCTAGATTAGGCAGCGAAATACTCGGAATGCGCCATAGTGGCCCACAGCATTATATCACTCCAATGAGTGTCCCGCTACTGGTGCGGGGCCCGTCAAAGTTATTTTGACCAATAGTAACAACTTTATTTTATCCTTTTGTCACCTGACTTGAGAGGCTGGCCAGTAATATTTCGCTCAATTTCCGTGGGTTTTTGTAGGGTTGGGTTAATGCAGATGGTCGTTTCGCCCCGCGACAACTTTATATATAAATAAACCCCTGAAGATCCGCTAAATAACATCCAACCTCTTGAACTACCAATGACTTGCTGCAAAGGACCGAACGCTGTCTGCGACTGTGCCCCGAAGGCCCGCTGCTCCTGCAGTGCGAAGCCCGCGGGACAATGCGACTGTAAGAACGCTCCCACTGAGAACGCGAGCTATACTGAGACCTGCCCATGCGGCAAGCGTCCGGCTACAGGCTGCAACTGCAACGCGAGCAGCGGCCTGCGTGAGGGTGAAGTCGACTTCACGAACTACCACTAATCTGTTTAATTTATTTATTTATGTATGCGCATTTCGAAACACGTGAACCTTGAAACTGATTATGCAAATTAATTAGATGAGCGGCTCGAGCGGTGGAACTTGTACAGGTTCGAGGTCAACTGGTTGCTCGACTCGCCAACAAATCCTGCAAATCCAGCACATGTCTCTGACTTGGAAGATGTGCAGGAAACCTCTTCTGCGTAATCGGTCAATCTAGACACGCTGAGTGGATTAGGAGGCTGCAAATTGACCTGTGTGTCCAGTTTGAGAGGCATAGTATGGCGAATGCATGGCCCGTCTTGGCGGCAGGTGTCCAAAACGCGCTCTCGCACATTCTCGAAGCTGAAATCTTTGATGCCTCGTTGCCAGCGGTCGCTCCAGGACTCGAATTGGTCATACCAGTCGCTCATGTCGCGGTTAATCTGCTCTGCAGCCTGCTCGTTCAGAGTGTCGAAGCGTGCACTCGAGGCGATGTCTGGGTTTGACTCTGTCAATTGGTGCTTCGGCCTGTTGGCATGAAGTACTTTGCCGTAAAAGCTGCTCGCCTTCTCCTTGAGCATTTCTAAGATAAGAAAGTGGCAACTAATAAGGGTTTATTCGGATACCGCCGCTATGAAGTTGCGGACGTAGGGTACGCCATATTTAGCAGCTCTAGAGCCTCAAATTCAGACCGGGCCTAAACCAATGCAATTTTCTATATCAATAAATAAGTCTAGACTGCCAGCATAGTAGATGAGATAATGGCTTCAGGATGCGGGAGTTCCACAGTATCGAGCAGGTCGAGCAGAGACCTGCACTGCGCCTGCGCGACGTCCTGTCCCCTCGACGTCGAGCGGAACCGGATAGCGAGCTGTTCTACGAGCTGGCAAAACTCGATTACGGCTGGGGTTACCTGGTTACGGTCAATGAGGATTTTCGTCGTGATGAGCCCCATGACACCGCTGAGAAACCCGGTTTGGCGGACAGAGTCGCGGAGACACAAAAAGTGTTTCGGCTCGACGAGGCGCAGAATCGAGCTCGTGATGGAGTTGAATGTCAGCATGTCGGCGAGCAGAACGTCCGACGGCTTGTTTTTCAGTATGCTACTGACTGTGTTGCTGTTCATGAGCAATGGCGAGAACTCCTGGTCGCTGTTTGCGAACAACATCCGGAATTCGTGGGTGCATCGCGAAATGTACAAAGAGTACTCGTGAATGCAGCCCACAAAATGCACGATCGGGAGACGCAGAGCCTTTGCCCAGTCGATATGCCACTGGTGGGTGGCCATTTCATACTCCTCGTAAGTGATGTTGCGGCTCAGGAACTGGTTTGTATGCCACTGGATCTTGATCTCGGCCAAAATTCCCTTATCGAAATTCAGTGAGCCGGGCATATCCAAGATCTTCGAGCAGCTCTCGGAGGCATCGAACCCGAGCACGGATCTGCGGCCCGTCGTGTTCGCCGACGCAAGATGCGCCAAAACGAGGTTGTTCCAGAGCCGGTGGTACGTGATGTTTGGCGAGCCAATCAGCGGCTTCAGGTACTGGATGCCGAGCCGCGAGAAAGTCCATGTGTCGAAGATATTGTCCTCGAAACTGAGGGAGTCCGCGTACTTCGCCAAGATCGTGAGCGCCTGCACGTACTCGATGCAGTCCGGCGGCCGGATCAGCGTTCGGCTCAGCTCCGTCCACAGAAAGCTCACCAAGTTCGGATACATCTTCTGCCACAGGCGATAGCTGCCGAACCTCAGAGCAACGCTGCAGCAAACCGTGACCAACAGCGAGCACTTCTGCAGTATATGCTCAACAAGCAAGGGCACGTTGTCGCGAGGCAAAAAGATCCAGTGGTTGAAATTGCCCAAAAACAGGCCGACGAGCTTCACAACCTCGGGCTTTGTGAGAACCTTAGCCTTGATCAGATTGCGGGACTCAAACCCCCCAGGGAGCCACAGCGATGCAGATCCGAGCCGCGATTGGTACTGGGGCTTGATGGCCATCATCACCGCATGGCTCACGGAGTCGTTCGTGTTGCGGTTGCCGCAGTAAGCCCCGAGTCCGAGCCCCTCGCATTCTTCGTACTCGCTGGTCTCCTCAAAGGGAACAGCGCACACTTCTTCAAGAATCGGTCTGTCCGTAAGCGTGTCCGACTGGATCCATTCCGGCTCCTCGGGCGAGCTGTTAAACATCGTGTTCGTCCACGTGTCCCAATTGGCGTCATTCGGCGGCGAGAGCGGGAAGCTCGTCTCTGGTGTGGACGCGATCGGCGATTTCGCCATAACTGCGGGCTCCGGCCTCGGCAAGTCACTCAGAAGCGTGATCGCACTGCTCGGCGTCGCCGAATGCTTCGGTAGATTGCCCTTCTCGACGTTAAACATCGACAGGGGCTCGCAGATGATCCCGCGCTCCAAGCATCGGTTACACTTCTGACTGCCGGGCTCAAAATCGCACCGCGTCTTGCCGGATCTGCACTGCGCACACGCCTTCGCCATGCGGCCCCGGCTGCGGGGCTCCTTCTTCTTGATCGTGGTTGACAGTTTCGAGCTTCTCTTCGGGCGAGCCATCGTGAGCTAGGATTCCTCTTTGCAAGAGTTCTAAATGGGTCGCGGCAATGTCAGACAGATTTTGTAGATATATACCCCGCCAATACCTGTAATATAGGCCTGCTGCCCTACTCCAGAAGAGCACATAAAGCTGCATCACGTGATCATCAGAGCGGGGTAAATGTGCGTCTGGTGCGGCGATAGGCTTTAATGCAACGCACCCCATATTGGATCTTGAGCCTAACAAATAGTCCGTTCCAAGCACAGACTGCCTTGAGGTCCTCCTCGGAAGGCTGGCGTATTTAGGTGTTAGGATTATATATACATCGGACCTCGAGAGCGACTCGGCAAGGTCACACTGTTTGCGAGAATATTTCTGGGTAGACATTTTCGGCTATGTAGCATGCTCTAGCCAATCTTATTCGACTTTGAGGTCTGAGGCGTTGTGAGCTCTAGACCCTCTTCCTCCAAATCAGGAAACTTGTAGCCTACGTCACAAGCCCTGCAGGGCTCAGCTTTGAACCGCATGCAAAGAATTTTCATGCTAGCGGTGCGAATCGGCTCCTGCAGAGTCGATCATAGATCCTGGGGAGAGCTTTTCGATAAAAAATTATCCGTCAAAAGTCCTCTACGGCCAGGGGTTGCGGTCCGGTCCCGTCGAATGCATTCACGGAATTGGCCTCGGCTTGAAGAGTCTGCGGCAGCAAGCAACTGACCCATGTACATCTAGAGAAGATTTGATGCGATGGGGCTTTGAATTCCGCAGTGCACCCTACATGAACGTTTGCCACATTTCGCTGCCAGAGGTAGCGACTGTTCTCTACAGAAAGCTAATGGCCCCAGAACTGTGTATCGCTTATGAATATTTTGCTTCGGGGATCTAATCGTGCGAAATGCAATCTGAATGTGATGGGTATATCAGTGTCATCAGCACCCCTTGCTTACAAAAGAAAGAACCCGACGTTTACTCAGACATATCGGTGTCAGTCTTCGCGTTAATGCTACCCTAAATGGATCAGCTCGACATCTTATCTAACCGTTTGCGGCATTTAATTTTGCCGCTCTAGAAACACAGAAATGAGTTTAAACAGTTGTTGGGTGCAACCTTAGTGCCTTCTGCTCTGTAGTTTGGGCGCTGCTGCCTTTGATTTCAGCAGGCTCTCGTCGCCTTCTTGTCGAACCACAGCACACCCATCTCGTACTGTACCCGAACCCAACCTCACTACTTATTTCAAAAATAATGAGATGAGACGGTTTTCCGTCCTCGCGTTCCGGCAGCAGAGGAGGAAATTCGATCTCACATTTCTCAAGGCGTCTGAGTCTCCTCTGAGAACCAACGCAGACCCTCGTTCGGAGGTTGCTCATAGTAAATCCGCAGCTCCCACCCCAGAAAAACCGAATATATCGTTGCATTATGCCAAGGAAAGATTCCGATCGGCTATCTCTCGTCGGGATTACAACGAGGCTGAGAGCTGGATCAATAAGGTCCCGCGTCTGCTCGAGGACGGGAAGGCCGTGTTTGCCCTGGTGAAGGTCTACTGCGATCAGTTCGACTTTGTCTCCGCGCAGGCGCTTCTCTGCCACGGCGCAGGCGAATCTGGAATGGCCAAAGTGGGCGATGCGGGCATTGCACACTTTGTGACCAGACTCACCTACGGCGCGCGTAATGTGAGCATGATTGATGAAACATTCCAGCGCGCTTTGGACATCCACAAACAGGAAGGCACGACCGCGTCTCCGGAGCTGGTGACTACTGTGCTGAACGGCGTGCTCTTTCTGGATGACGAGGAGCTTTTCCATATACTCTGGCCCGAGCTGCCGCGGAAGGTACAGAAGCAGACCTTAGAGAGCCAGGTCCTTAGGCTACTGATGAACCAGGACTGGCAAGAGGCGCAGTCGCTGTGGCATGAGATTGTAGAGGACCGCGTCGTCGTGAGCCTTTCCACAGTCTGGTACGTCGCGCTGCGGTGGTTTTTGGCTGAGCAGAGAGACTTGGCGTCGGTCGCGCGCGTGCTCGAGATCATGGAGGCTGAGGGCCTCTCGCTGACCTCTGCGCACACGGCGCTTCTGCTCAGATACGACGCTTGGGGCCAAACTCCGTCCGACGATTTCTCGGCCGCGGCGAAGCTGGCCTCGGCAAAAAAACGGTCGGTGCCCCTGAGCAGGGAGTGTGCGCGCGAGGCCTTCAGCTCCGCGTGGAGCTCGCGGCTACCCACCAAGGAATTCCAGTCTATCCGAAGCAGTGTTTTTTCACGGTATCACAGCTCTGAGGAGATGGAGCACATGAGCTATAACCCGTTCTGGTCGGCGATTTCGCGAGTGAATTCCGAAGAGAAGATCTTCGACGTTCTGCGCGAGATGCTGAAAAAGGGCATGACCATCCAGTATGAAATGATCGTCCACTGCTTCGAAAAGGCCGTGCGCGTGTCGAACAAGAACTCCGTGTACAGCGCCATCGACGAGCTGTCGGCCGTGACGCGCCAGCTCGGGTTCCCGCTGCACTGTGCGGGAATCGATCTCAGCATTGTTGAGCTCCACGCGAAGATCAACGCGTACAACCCTCCCGTCGTGCGCACGCTCGTCAGCGAGTACCTGCGGCAGTATCCGTTGGTGAACAATAACATCGCGCAGCTGACCAGACTCGCCGTCGTGCTGCTCAATGCACATGAGCCCGAGGCAGCACTAACCGTCATCGAGAGCCGGCGCGAGGATCAGGAAATCTCGAAGGCGAACAGCGACTGTGCCTCGCTGCAAGTCATGCTGCAGGCGAAATTCCATCTCAAGGAGCCGCTTCTGCCCATCCTTGCCAGTTTCCGAGGCTTGGGGATTCATTTCGATAACATGTTTTTCCGAAAAGCGGGCCTGCTCCTCTCTCTTTCCGGTGAAAGTCCCGCCATACTGGAGGAACTCAAGGCCCAGAATGAGACCATTCTCCGTCATGCACGCGAAGACGCATTGAAGGCGCTGGCGCTCGTCACATGAACACTGCGAATTTCGGTCTGCATGTAATTTTATTAATTTGTACATATTTACACACTCAACTGTGCCGCGCGGCTAACTCGACTTGGGCGAGTAGGTTTGGTAGATTGACTCTTCAATGCAAGTGACCAAGACAATCAAGGCGTTTGGCGGCGAGATCCACAAACTGACGCATGAGTCGACCGTTTTACAAACGCCGATGAACCTCAACGTGTTCCTGCCTCCGAATCCCGAGCATGCCCCCGTGCTGTTCTACCTCGCCGGGCTTACGTGCACGGGCGACAACGGTTTGGAGAAAGGCGGCTTCCTCGGGCCCGCGGCAAAGCACAACATTGCTCTCGTGTTCCCGGACACGAGCCCGCGCACCTCGAAGGAGCTTGTCGGCAAGTCTGGCGTCCGCGAGAACGAGAGCTGGGACTTCGGTTCGGGGGCTGGCTTCTACCTGGATGCCACTGAGGAGCCGTGGAAGGACCACTACCGTATGGAGTCGTACATTGTGAGCGAGCTGCCGTATTTGCTGTCCACGGAGTACCCGCAGCTCAATTTCATGAAGTCCTCGGTGTTTGGCCACTCGATGGGCGGCCACGGCGCGCTGACGCTGTATTTGCGGTACCCCGGGAAGTTTTTGAGTGCGTCCGCGTTCGCGCCGGTCTCGCACCCGACGGGCTGCCCCTGGGGCCACAAGGCGTTCACGGAGTACCTCGGATCCGTCGAAGCCGGCGAGTCGCACGACGCTTCGCTGCTGCTGAAGAAGGTCGGCAAGCCGGCCGCGGACATTCTCGTGGACCAGGGCCTCGCCGACCAGTTCTACAAGGACGGCCAGCTCCTCCCCGAGTCCCTTGAGGGCCCCGGCGTCCTGGTGCGCAAGCACGAAGGATACGACCACTCGTACTTCTTCGTCTCGACGTTCGCCGAAGACCACATCAACCACCACGCGAAGTACCTTCGATAAAGGATTTGCTTAGTTCTAATAAAATAACAGTGCTTACATTTATTTTTCGTTTCGTCTGCGCGACTTGCGACTCGTCTACTCTATCTTAGAACGCATCGGGCTGCTCGTACACGAAGTCGGCCACGTCCTGCACAGTTTTGAGCGCACCAACCACGCGGTCCGGCATCTGGATTGTGAATTCCTCCTCGACGTAGAACAAGAAGTCGACGACGTCCAGCGAGTCGAGACCGACGTCTTCCTCGAGACGAGCCTCGGGTGTGATTTTGGCGGCGTCGATCTTGCTGAAGTTCGCCAAAACGTCGCTCACGCGCTCGAGCACGAACTCTTTCGTGAGTGCCGGCCCGTCGCTGTAGAATCTCGCAAAGTTCATGGGTGCAATCGCGCTAAAACGAAGAGGGCTACGCGCCGCCACTGTCGCGCGCGCCGCCAGCGGCCGCACGGGACCCGTTCTCAGCGCAGCATTCCTCAAAAAGCGGGCAAGCATGGTGTGTGTGAGATATGGTAGGTTATAGCGGCGCGGTGATTTGCCAAGGGTTGACCCTCACCCCACAACGAAGGCTAGCTGAAGGCAGTGTGAATTTATTCAAGGCAGTGCATTTGGACTCTGTATGTGGGTATTCTGGGGTGTTCTGATGTAGATCGAGATAAAATTTGAGGTCGTCAAGCCCTGCCTCGTTGAGAGGCCACGTTGCACATTCTCACTGATGTATAATCCTATAGAACTTAGTCTCCAAAGTAAGCAAGATCCTGTCTTGCAAGTGAATCCATTGCTGTGAATTTCGAGTGCGGTACCGGCACGCTGCTCTTACTCTGTTGTGAAACTTTCACCGCTCAAGCCCTAATCTTGTTGTTCAAAGCCTTTAGATGGCACTAGTGGCCTATACGGATCCGCAGGGCGTGTTTGGCCGACATGAGGAGACCGTTCAGCGCCATCTAGCGTATCTCAAAAATCTCCACTGGCGGCCGTTGAACCCGCCCCAAGAGGAGATCGATTTGAAACATCCGACGACGTTGGACACAACGATCCGCACGATTGCTCAGCTCAATCTCCACCTGAGCCCCGAGGGAAGCGAGAAGCCGAAACAGCATCAAATCCCCGGCCTCAATAACACGCCGCTCGTGCAGATCCTTGTGATTCAAACGACCTCGCTCGAGATATACCGCGAAAAGCTGCGGCAGATCGGGAAGAACTGGTTCGCGAACAACGTGAACGTCCGCGACCACACGGGCTTTGTCGTCGTGCATGCCGTCTCATCCGCAGACTCACCAAAGATGGCGAAGGCCATCTGGACGCGGCTGAACAACGAGTTTGGCGCGACGAACTGCGTGCAGCTCGACGTCTCTGTTAAAGAGCAGTCCCCCGACTGGCTGCATCTACAGCACACGGTTGCCGCGCAGCTCACGTCGGCCTTCGGGCTGCGGATAGCTCAGCTGCAGCTCGAGATTCGCAAGCTGCGGGCAACGCAGGATATCCCCGGCTGGAACTTCGGCGCGTTCCTGGCCGTTCATGAGAGCCTTGCATCTGCATACGCGTCGCTGTCTTTGACAGATGACGCCTACCGCGTGTACCAATATATGGAGAAGGTCGTCAGAGACCGGCCACGAGACTCGTGGGGCGCGGAGCCGCATTTAGCGAACCCCGCCGGTATTGGCCACTTGATGACGCATATCGAGAGTCTGCGTTACCGGGATTTTGTCGTGGACCTCGTCCTGTCCCAGAAATCGAGCTATTTCGACATCCAGCAGGCTCTGCTGGCTAAGCAAGTAGATTTGCTTATACGCATGAACGAATCGCAAAGCAGCGATTCCTTGGCGAACACGTATGTTCGTGAGAGTATACAGCTCGTTGTCAGCCGCCTGCCGCTGCTCCAGGAGCTCCTCGAACCGAGCGTCGGCAGAAGAAGGGCCTTGACTTGGTTGCTGACGTCGCTCCGCCAGTTCTTCGGTAGAGTGACTGAAGTGAGATCGCCGCAAATCGCGAGTGGGAAGGCTGAGCTATTGCTGATCGAGCGTGATTATTTGCAGGGACTGAGCGCCCTGAATGGATGGTGCATACCTGGAGTGTTTAACGAGATCTCCTTGGAGTCGGATTCTACGAACGGCTCTGCTCATGAGACTATATCGAATGGTAACTCTACGAATGGCATTTCTAATGGCACCTCCAGCGCGGACAGTGATGCCATCGCGGGCATCGAGTCCGCTGAGGACTATGAGCAGACCTTCTTGCGCCTGTCCAATGCCGCCATCCAATACTATGCAAGTGCGGGAATGCATAGGGCCGAGCTGAAACTGACTGCGCAGCTTCTTGTCATCAAATATCATCAGGAAAAGTACGAAGAGTGCTGGCACCTCTATACGAAACACCCTCAGCTGTTAGCCGACCACACACAGCGCTTCACGGCTATGGCAGAGACGATATTGGCGTGCGCCCAAAAATTAGGGAAGTATGAGGAGTGTGTCAGGCTTTCTTGGCAGGTTCTAGACTTGCCTACGGCGCCCCTAAAGTTGGTCCAAACGGCCGTTTCGGAAATCGAGAACTCCCCTGCCGGTAAAGGCGTTCATGAGAAGCCGCTCGACAAGTGGTTCATTCCTAAACTTGTTCCTTATTTGCGAGCAGATGAGGAGGGATACTATCTGGAGCTGAGTCTCGTCGCTAGGCGGCCCAATTTCCCGTTTGTCAAGTTCAGCAAAGTCGCGCTTCACGCCAAGTTTGTCGACCCCATATTGGGTTCTACACAGGAGATCATCCTCAACGCCAAGGCTGGAGACATTGGCAACAGGATGAAACTTTACACTTCGCATTTCACAGAAGGGCTTCTTGAGATCAATTCCTTGACGGTCTGGCACCAAACCTCGACGCAGTTCATCCACGTTTTCGAGGACACAATCGTCGCAATGCGCCCGTTATCCTCATTTTTCACGGCGACCGTCGAGTTGTCGAAGTCGCACAATATGCAAAAGCGGGATATTGAGCTCAAGCTCAACTGCACTGTGCCTGTGAAGCATGCAAAGGTCCACTTCCGACCTGTGGACCCTCAACTCCAGTTGCTTTTAGAGAAAATGCGCGGCGCCGACCCGCAGAGTTTGTCGAACTTCACAGAGGCCGTTATTTCTGTACCGGTGCTGATCGACTCAGAATTCCCAGTCTTGCGACTGCAAGTCTCCATCGACTTTGACTGCGGAAACGGCCCCGTCAAATATGTTTTCTACGAGCAGCTGAACTTCGCATTGGCAGTGAGCGTGGATTTCCAAGAATCCTTCCGGCAGCGGCCCCGAATTTTGACGCAATTCTTGGTGAAACCATTCAACATGGTTCCCATAGTGTTCTCGAACGCCGAGTTGAAAGAGTCCAAAATGTACAGTGTACAGAAACTGAAAAGCGCGCATTACGACCGGCAAATGACCGCTTACTACAATGCGCCCGTGTCTTACGTTTTCAGTATCCAAAAGTGGGATCTGCCAAGAGCCGATCAAAGCGGAGCTATGCAATTCCGCCTGCGGTACAGGCCTGTATCATGGGAGTGCCGACACATCCTGTACGAGCGTTGTTTGGCACTCATGGACGAGACAATTGCCGGCTACAAATGCGTTTTGAAGGGCGTGGTCGAGTCGATCGAGCAGTTCATCGATTTGGCCGAGTATATCTGCTCGCACATTGTCAGACTCACCGACAAATCGGCCGTCAGGAACATCGTGGCCGAATGCTTCGAGTACATGGACCCCGCCCACGCGTCACAAGTTGCTGATGCGGTTATTGCTGCTGCAGACGAGTCCGCGTTTCCGGCCTTCGATTTCTCTTCTTTGGACTCGATCATGTCGCTCGACGTCCCGGACCCGGACGCAGAAATCGTGCACTATTTGTCGTTGCAGATCGACGACAACAGCAGCCAAAACTGTAGGCCTGATCAGTACGCCGTGGGCGAGGCAATCAGCGCGACCTTGCGCATAGACTCCTTCACGTTCTACTCGCAAGAGATGTTGAGCACGCGCAAATTCGAGTACGAGCTTGACCGGCTCTCTGAGGGCTGGTCCTACTCTGGTCGCGTCAAGGGATGTTTCAGTGGCGACACGGGGCTGCGTGAGAAACTGTGTCTCATTCCGAACCGCAGCGGCGAGCTGTTTTTACCGAACGTCATTGTCAAGCCCGTTTACGACTCGGATACCTCGCACGTACGTGCAGACTCCTCGTTCGGTTCAGAAGTGGTTGAAGAGGAGCAGGTGGTCGTGTCTGAGCATGCGAACAAACGGCTGCTGATCGTACCCGACTCGAACATGCTGGCCATAACTTTCTAGGTACATATCGATTTATGAAGAGCATCTTTTAAACTCTGCGCCGACGGTTTTGCCGCCGTCGCGCTCACTATAAACCCTTCGCGCTGCAGGTACTCTTCAGTGGTCGGCCCAATTGCAGCCAGGTTGACCTTAGTTTGTGAATCCCTCAAAAACTCGAGTACTGGCTGCGTGTAGCTAGGCGAGAAGAAGACTATCCAATCGCCATTTGCTACCTCGTTTTCTAGTGCACTTCGGATATTAAGATTGCCTTGTGTACGGTAAACAATCACTGTGTCTACATTATGGCCCCTTTCCAGTAACATGTCCGGCAGCTGCCGCCGGTGGACCTCCCCAGCAGCAAACAAAAAGCGTGAATGCGGTTTCAGGCTCGGGTCAGCGAGGATTTCGTGGCCGAGAGCCACTCCATTTCCTGAGTTTTCTCCGAGCACTTTCGTGAACTGCAAGATTTTCAGCCTCTCGGCAGTGGCCGGCCCGACCGTGTAAACGGGCAATTGCAACACTTTTGCGCGGTCACCGGGATCCATGTTAGCCAGCACGATTTTCAAAGAGTCCACGGCCCGTTGTGAGGTTATAATGAACCCGTCGTAGTCGCTGCTCAATTTTTGCGCGAGCTCCTCCGAGTTTATGTTTTCATAGTTCATTATAGGCACAAATCGGTACTGTGGGATTAGTTCCTCGTACGGATCGGGTCTCCCGAGCTCGCTATCATCCGATTTACTTTTTAATAAATGAACCGTCATTGGTGTAGGGTGGGCAATTAGCCGACGTAGTGGGGATAGTTCGTGGAGGAGTGAGTAATATAGTAGAGAAGTGAGTTGACAATGGAACGAAAATAGATGTATTTGTATTTAAGCATGCACGTTTAATGTACGAACGAAGTCGCCTTAGCCGGTTCTTGCCAATTGTGACCCAATTACTATGTCATGCCCTTTGCACAGACCTCGCCGGCAGGGAGGCCAACAACCGCGGCTCTGGCCTAGTGCATTGGGAACGAGGTCGTGTGCGGTGCTCCCAACCAATCACCTCCCCCACGGGCCGCCATTAGATGGCGTCGTCATCCCTGTCGTCTTCCGATATCGAGAAGGGCCTCATCGTGTACCGACGAAGCGCTGTCAGGCTCCAGAAATATTTTATTCAGTCGAAAATATTACTTTACATTACAGAAAATATCGAACTTCGCGAACTTCGCACTTTTCTAGCGCGCTTTGCCAGGTACGTGATCAACTGCTTCTACGCGTTAGGACGCTAAACTCGTGATTTTCGGCCAGCCACGCTCGCGAGAGTTAATCAGTGCCCGCTTGGTTGAGCGTAGAATGCGCACGTTTTTTAACCTTATTTATTTCTAGAAGATCAGACTCTGATGGCAAGCTGAAAAATCGTTCTGGGGATACATATAAATAAACTATGAAGATTCGCGAAAACAGCGCGCGAAAATCTGCACTACTCGCATTTTTACGGCCTGGGAAAGCATTTTGAACCTTGATGGACTAAACATTTGTGATGGAGCTTAACAACTCAAAATCCAATCACCAGACCTCAAGTATAAAAGGACACCCAGGCCCCGCTAATGTCTCATCATCATCACCACAAATAGTTGTGGTTCTTAGACCTTAGGACGCTAGCGGGCATTACCGAATGTCCGTCAGTTACTCAATGTCCTAAGGAGTAAGACCCAACACTCAAAGGACTAGCCGTCCTCATGTCTCGTCGTCGCCCTTAGTGGTGTGTGTGCTCCGTTTAGTCGCCAGGTT
>JAJMCC010000029.1:0-94179 GCA_030584945.1 Starmerella roubikii | reverse complement strand
CGATCTCCGCCGAATCCGCCGCGCGCGCCGCCGCGCGCGCTGAAGCCGCCACGACCGCCGCGCGCACCGCCGCCGACCGATTTCGGTTTCTTGACCTTCGGCGCCGGCGGCTTCGGCAGAAACCGCTCAATAGGCAGCAGCTTGTCTGTGCCAATGAAGAACTGGTCGCCGGACTTGAAGGACGTCGCATTGACGCCTTCAGCGGGCTTTATAGTGAAGAACACCTCGTTTATGGGCCCGAGGATCTCGTCGACTTTACCAACTAGGCTCTTGTTCTCGAGATAGATCGGCGCATTGAAATACGGGATCTTCGTGTTAATGGACCGGCAAACAATGTCGCCTTCACAGGGATGGAAAAAACTGCCCATGGCCACAACCTGCTCGGGCGGGCCCTGCGGCGCGGAATTAAACCCGCCACGGCCGCCACGGCCACCACGGAATCCTCCTCGGCCTCTGTTCATATTTTTCTTAGTCTGAAATTTTGAGGCAGGGTAAGCGTATCTTGGAGCAGCCCGGTGCTGAAGCAGGTGCTCGAGTCGAAGATGAGAGAGCCGAGCCTCGGGCTTGTACGATCGTTAGCTTATAGCACGGACAGTTACGACTACCTAAACGAAATAATATCTTCGAACTTCCTGGTCAGCCAGATTGGGAAGGACGAGCTTCTGGAAACATGGATCATTCTACTGCACACGGGCGTCCAATTCGAGAAGCTGCGGCGCGACTTCATAGCGCACTTAGCGGCCGTGACTCCGCGAGAGTACTGGAGTGCGTTCCAACGAGAGATCGGTTTGCTCGACCGCGACGTCGTTGTTGACCAATTAGTGGAGTTCGGATTCAGCGAGATTCTAGAGAGCCTTAACCGGCTCACGACGGGCGAGGAGCTGCAATTCTACATCGACAAATTGGACACAGACCAGCTAAACGAGCTGCTCGCGAGAACAGAGGCGCCGACCCGCGACGTGTTGGAAATGCTCGTCATTGAAGCCGAGCCTCGCGCGCCGTGGCCCGCAAACCCGCCGTCGTTCCGGACGGCCGACTCGCTGTGGCAATGGCACCGCGACTTCATCCGCACAAACAACATTTCATGGGCGCACGCGTGGACGCGCGACGCCGCGACGGATGCCATACAGCTCTTTGGCGAGTTAGAAAAGGATACTGAACTACTGGAAGACTGCATTATTCTGCAAAGAGGTGCTAAGCGATTCTATGTGCGACTGGACGGAGAACTAGTTGATTTCGAGACGGCCGCGGCGGCTCTAAAAGAAAAGGCCCGTAAAGCGGACCCATTGTACGGAACGACGCTCGCCGCTGCGCATGCTTATCTCGGCGATAACGTGTCGGAAAAATTGATAGCCACGGAATTACTTAAACAAGAGGAGTGTGACCGTTACATGATCCAGCGTGCTGGTGATGTTGTCCAGATTGACCCAATTAGGGCTGCCGAATTGGGTAACTCCAGATTCAATGCGAGGCTCTATACCCCTCCGAGACTGCCAATTATTTTCCCGAAGGAGTATTTGGCCGAGCCGAGCTTGCGCACGGCGATTCTGCTGCTTGTTCGTGCGGCGCCGGGATCTCTCCTCAGCGGCGTAACATGGCGTGCGGAGCCCGTACCCTTTCTATCCACACCAGCTGATAGCAGCTGGGTTGTAATACGCCGTGCAATTTAGCGGAAATAGGCCTCGAAACAATTGGATGCCACAGATCGCCGAGATCTCGCTCCGGTTAAATAGACCGTAGAACCCTGCTGCTCATAACACAGGGTAGATCGAGGGTGCATGCGAACCTCTGGCCGAGAATGAACCCTAGGGCGATTACTGATCCCGAATAGCGGAGCAAGCCAATATCTGGCCTCCCACCCCGTCCCTACCCTGAGGCCACCCCATATATCAACACTCTCATTTACTCATTTAGATCGCGACCCCAAAATTCACGAACATGGATGTCAATTTTAGCGAGCTGAGCCAGCTCGACACTATGCGTGTGGACTCGGCGATCCTCGGCCGCAACAACAAGATTCTCGTTGCGAACCGCAGTGAAATCGCCATCCGGATCTTCCGGACCGCGCACGAGCTGTCAATGGTCACGGTTGGCATCTACGCACACGAGGACATTCTGTCGATGCACAGATTGAAGGCCGACGAGGCCTATGTGATCGGCGAGCCCGGCGAGTTCTCGCCCGTCGGTGCGTACCTGCAGATCGACGAGATTTTGAAGATCGCTAAGGAGAGCGGCGTGCACATGATCCACCCGGGCTACGGCTTTCTGAGCGAGAACAGCGACATGGCCCGCAAGACCGCCGAGGCCGGGCTCATCTGGATCGGCCCGCCGGCCGAGGTCATCGACAGCGTCGGCGACAAAGTGAGTGCGCGGCACCTCGCGGACCGCGCGAGCGTGCCCACGGTCCCCGGCACGCCCGGCCCGACCGAGAGCGTCGAGGACGCGAAGAAGTTCGTTGCGGAGCACGGCTACCCTGTGATCATCAAGGCGGCGTTCGGCGGTGGCGGGCGCGGCATGCGCGTCGTGCGCGAGGGCGAGAACATCGGCGAGGCGTTCGAGCGCGCGACGTCCGAGGCGAAGGCGTCGTTCGGCAACGGCACGGTGTTCATTGAGCGGTTCCTCGACAAGCCGAAGCACATCGAGGTGCAGCTGCTCGCGGACCACCACGGGAACGTGATCCACCTGTTTGAGCGCGACTGCTCTGTGCAGCGGCGCCACCAGAAGGTCGTCGAGATGGCGCCGGCGATCAAGCTGCCGAACAGCGTGCGCGAGGCGATTCTGAACGACGCCGTGAAGCTCGCGAAGACGGCCGGGTACCGGAACGCGGGCACGGCCGAGTTCCTCGTCGACAACCAGAACCGGCACTACTTCATCGAGATCAACCCGCGCATCCAGGTCGAGCACACGATCACCGAGGAGATCACGGGGATCGACATCGTGGCCGCGCAGATCCAGATCGCGGCCGGCGCGTCGCTGCCCGAGCTCGGGCTCACGCAGGAGGCGATCACGATGCGCGGCGCCGCGATCCAGTGCCGCATCACGACGGAGGACCCGCTGAAGGGCTTCCAGCCGGACACGGGCCGCATCGAGGTGTACCGCAGCGCCGGCGGCAACGGCGTGCGGCTCGACGGCGGCAACGGGTTCGCGGGCTCGATCATCAGCCCGTACTACGACTCGCTGCTCGTGAAGTGCACGTGTCTCGGGTCGACGTTCGAGACGGCGCGCCGCAAGATGCTGCGCTCGCTCATCGAGTTCCGCGTGCGCGGCGTGCACACGAACATCCCGTTTCTGCTGACGCTGCTCATGCACCCGACGTTCATGAACGGCGACTGCTGGACGACGTTCATCGACGACACGCCGAGCCTCTTTCATCTTATCAAGTTCCGCAATCGCGCCACGCGGCTTCTCACCTATCTGGCCGACGTCAAGGTGAACGGCCCGCAGGTCGCCGGCCAGCGCGGGCACCCGCAGACGGACGCGATCACGATCCCGCCGACGCCGCGCACGGAGGGCAAGCTCACGGGCTGGCGCGACGTGCTGCTGCGCGACGGCCCCGAGGGCTTTGCGCGCGCCGTGCGCGCCTACAAGGGCACGCTGTTCATGGACACGACGTGGCGCGACGCGCACCAGTCGCTGCTCGCGACGCGCGTGCGCACGACGGACCTGTGCGCGATCGCGCCGCTGACGGGCGTCGCGCTCGCGAACTGCTTCGCGCTCGAGTGCTGGGGCGGCGCGACCTTCGACGTCGCGATGCGGTTTTTGTACGAGGACCCGTGGGCGCGCCTGCGCAAGCTGCGCGAGCTCGTGCCGCACATCCCCTTCCAGATGCTGCTGCGCGGCGCGAACGGCCTCGGCTACAGCTCGCTGCCGGACAACGCGATCGAGCACTTCTGCGTGCAGGCGAAGAACAACGGCGTCGACGTGTTCCGCGTGTTCGACGCGCTCAACGACATCGAGCAGATCAACGTCGGCGTGCAGGCCGTGAAGCGCGCCGGCGGCGTTGTTGAGGCGACGATGTGCTACTCCGGCGACATGCTGCAGCCGGGCAAGAAATACAACCTCGAGTACTACATCGAGCTCGTGGACAAAATCGTCGAGATGGGCACGCACGTGCTCGGCATCAAGGACATGGCCGGCACGCTGCGCCCGCCGGCGGCAACGCTGCTCATCGGCACGATCCGCAAGAAGTACCCGGACCTGCCGATCCACGTGCATACGCACGACTCGGCCGGCACGGGCGTCGCGTCGATGGTCGCGTGCGCGCACGCCGGCGCCGACGTCGTCGACGCCGCGTCGGACTCGATGAGCGGCATGACGAGCCAGCCCGCGATCTCGGCGATCCAGGCGTCGCTCGGCGACCTCGACACGGGGCTCGACCCGGCGCTGCTGCGCACCGTCGACAGCTACTGGGCGCAGATGCGGCTGCTGTACGCGCCGTTCGACGCTGAGCTCAAGGGCCCCGACCCGGAGGTGTACGTGCACGAGATCCCGGGCGGCCAGCTCACGAACCTCATTTTCCAAGCGACGCAGGTCGGCTTGGGCACGCAGTGGCAGGAGACGAAGAAGGCGTACCACACGGCGAACATGCTGCTCGGCGACATCGTCAAGGTGACGCCGACATCGAAGGTCGTCGGCGACCTCGCGCAGTTCATGGTCGCGAACAAGCTCACGGCCGACGACGTGCGCGCGCGCGCGAACGAGCTCGACTTCCCGTCGTCCGTGCTCGACTTCTTCCAGGGACTCATGGGCACGCCCTACGGCGGGTTCCCGGAGCCCTTGCGCTCGGACGTGCTGCGCGGCAAGCGCGAGCCCTTCAACAAGCGGCCCGGCGCGCTGCTGCCGCCGATGGACCTCGACGCCGTGCGCAAGTCGCTGACGGAGAAGTACGGCAGCGGCGTCACGGAGTGCGACGTCGCGTCCTACATCATGTTCCCGCAGGTGTACGAGAAGTTCATGGAGGTCAGCGCGAAGTACGGCGACATGAGCGTCGTGCCGACGAACCTGTTCCTGTCGAGCCCCGAGCTCGGTAAGCCGTACGAGGTCAAGATCGAGAAGGGCAAAGTGCTCGTCATCAAGTGCCTCGCCGTGTCCGAGATCAACATGAAGGACGGCACGCGCGAGGTCTACTTCGAGCTCAACGGCGAGATGCGCAAGGTCACGGTCGACGACAAGTTCGCCGCCGTCGAGACGGTCACGCGCGCGAAGGCCGACCCGCAGAACCCGGGCCAGATCCCGGCGCCCATGGCCGGCATGGTCGTCGACGTGCGCGTGCAGGTCGGCTCGCACGTCAACAAGGGCGACACGGTGGCGATCCTCAGCGCCATGAAGATGGAGATGTCGGTGAGCGCGCCGCACAGCGGCAAGATCAAGCGCATCGACGTCGCGTCGGGCGAGTCCGTCGACGGCGGCGACCTCATCTGCGAGGTCGAGGCCGCTTAGATAGTTGTGTACTTCGATAGAATAAACTTTGCAATGTTTGGACGGTGCGGCGACGGTGCGGCGACGGTGCGGCTCGACGGTGCGCTCGACGGTACGGCCGCTTCGGCATGGCTCGCCGGTGCGGCTTCCGTCAACGCTTCGGCATGGCTCGACGGCACTTCGCCGCAGCCTCACCGATTCGGGATTAAAGCCAGCGAAAGAGCTGGTCGAGGACAAAAAGCAAACCAGGATTAAACAGCAAGATTGAGCCTGCTTGAAATTGCGATAGGTTCAAATCATTCTTTGGTAAATCCGGAAATATGTCAATTCGGAGCAATAAATACTAATAAATTAATTGTGGGGATTAATAGCTCGCCTGCGTCTCGTCCGCCAGTTCGAGGCGGTCGACTTCAGCGAGGATGTTCGCGCAGTAGCTCAGGAACACGGCGCGGGAAGCGAGTTGCTCTGCTTCGCAGATTTTCGTGCGGACTGTGAAGTAAATTTCCGAAGCATCGTTCAGGAGTTCGTTTTCTAGGTCTCCGTCGATCTCATTGTTCTCTTCGAGGCGGCGCCTCAGGTCGTCGTGTTTGTGCGATTGCTGCTGAAGCGCCTCGGCAATGGAGACTTCTTTCCCTTCGGTAGATAAGGTGTTTAAACTTTGTTAACAACTGTTTTAAGATCTTTGAGGTTTCTTAGCAACTGTCATCGACACTCCAGCCATCGACACTCCACAGCCATCGACACTCCAGCCGTCGACACCCCGCAACAGCCATCAGCACTCCAGCCGTCGACACTCCACAGCCATCGAGCAATCGACCCCCGCAACAGCCCTCAAATTAATAATTGTTACACTAAGTGGTATTATTGTCAAAAGTCATCACTCCCTATCACTCCTCGAGAATCTCCTCCTCCATTCCGTCGATCTCTACATCGTCGAGGCCCTCGCCCCCTGGTACGTACTCGTCGCTCGCGGTCGCGCTCTGGTACTGCTCGTACTCCTCGACGAGGTCCGTGAGGTTCCCGTAGGCCTCGTTGAACTCGCTCAACTCCATGCCCTCGGACGTGTACCAGTGCAAGAACGCTTTTCTCGAGAACATCTGCGCGAACTGCTCGTTCACCCTTCTGAACAGGCTCTGCGCCGCGGTTGTGTTCGCGATGAACGTCGCCGACGTGGCGAGGCCCTTCGGCGGAGACGTGCAGACCGAGGTCTGGAAGTTGTTCGGAATCCAGTCAACAAACAGGTCCTTTTTCTTCTGGTACGCGGCCGCAATACAGTCCTCGACCTCCTTCGTCGAGATCTTCCCCCTGAAAATCGTCGAAATCGACAGATACTTCCCGTCGTTCGGGTCGCAAGCGACCATCGAGTTCGCCGGGTTGAACAGCTGCTGCGTCAGCTCCGGCACGGAGAGGTTGTGGAAGGCCCGCGTGTTCGGCGCGAACAGCGGCGCGTGCGCCGTCGTGAAGAAGTGCAGGCGCGTGAACGGCACGAGGTTCACGGCGAGCTTGCGCAGGTCGCCGTTGAGCTGGCCGGGGTACCGCAAGCCGGTCGTCACGCCGGACATGACCATCGCGATCAGCTTGTTCAGGTCCTCGTGCGAGGGCTGGCTGATTTTGAGCGTGCGCGTGCAGATGTTGTACAGCGCCTCGTTGTCCAGGCAGTTCGTCGCGTTGCTCGAGTCGACGAGGTAGTTCAGGGCCATGAGCGCGTTGTACGGCTCCGTCACCGTCTCGCTGGCCTGCGGGCTCGGCAGAATCGAGTACGTCGAGATCATGCGGTCCTCGTACTCCTCGCGCACGGCCGACATCAGCAGCGTGCCCATGCCGCTGCCGGTGCCGCCGCCGAGCGAGTGCGTGAACTGGAAGCCCTGCAGCGAGTCCGCGACCTCCGTCTCGCGGCGGATCGCGTCGAGCACGGGCTCGAGCAATTCGCCGCCTTCCGTGTAGAAGCCTTTCGCCCAGTTGTTGCCGGCGCCGCTCTGGCCGCCGATCATGTTGTCCGGGCGGAAAACAGAGCCCACGGGCCCGGACCGGATGTTGTCGAGCGTCGCCGGCTCGAGATCCACGGCGATCGCGCGCGGAACGTACTTCTTCGACGAGCTTTCCTGGAAAAACACGTCGATCCGGTCGTTCGATCCGTCGTGCGGGTCGTCGACGAGGTGGCCCTCGTTGTCGAGGCCGTGCTCCTGCATAATTGTCTCCCAGAAGGCAGTGCCTACCTGGTTGCCGGCCTGGCCGCACTGGATAGAAACTATTTCGCGCATTTATGTGTGATGTTCTCTGTCTATGCCCGCAGGTTGTTTGTTGATGCCACCTGAGTAAGCAGTATCATGTGGCTACCTCGAATAATAGTGAGTTTGCTTATGTAACATCGTCTTGAAACGGCATCCGTAGGTGTGTGACCTCGCCGCCTGAGCTCTGAAACACTCGCGTCTGATGTCTCATCTCGTTGAGGTTTAGCACGAGGCCTCGGGCTCCGCCCAGCGACTCGCCACCAAAATTCGGGCCGTTCTCCACGGTGTGGCTGCCCGCAACCTCCAGATCCGCTTATCTTATATGGCCGTCAAGCTGTTCTCCTAGAGCAACAGGAAGTACGCGTTCATGCGATCACTACCTAACCCTATATAATCGACGTTTCTAAGGAGACTTTCTATGGTAATTTGAGCAAGAACCCCGCTCGAAGTTCAGCCACTGGAAACGCCCAATCGATCAGATGCCGTATCGGCTTCTCATTTGTTCTAAACTCCATTGGGCGGTGTGCGACGCGTTTTCCCACGTCGCGTGCGCGTCGACCAGGAAAGACGCGGGTACGGGTACTCCTGGTTCAATATACTGTACAGGCGCCTCGCCCTAATTCTGCGCGTGGATGCGTCGCGACTTTTCACTTACATATTATCCGGCCACTCATCTCCTCCAACCTAACTTTCTGAAGATCTTCATTCAAGCAGCTAGCTCAAAATGAGGTTCAATTGTGCTCGCATGGAAGTGCTTGCCACGGGGCAGATATGCTCAAAGCCTTCCACTTTCGAGGCCTCGGTGCTGGATCAGGGAAGCTTCAAGGGCCAGATCAAAAGAACCGGTTTTCGCACAAAGCACTTGGGCCCGGTTGACCTCTACCTGGTTGAGGCGACGCCGTACTCTGCGGAACAGCTCGCGATCTGCTACGCAGACGAGGCGCCCTCAGAAGCGGGGAACTCGCTCGTGTTCCCGCTGATCCGCGGCCAGGAGTTCGGCAGCATCAACCGCCACGGGAACATTTTGACGATCCAGGCTCTGCGCCTCGTGCTAACCTTGGAGTCTC
Source organism: Starmerella roubikii (assembly GCA_030584945.1). NCBI lineage: Eukaryota > Fungi > Ascomycota > Dipodascomycetes > Dipodascales > Trichomonascaceae > Starmerella > Starmerella roubikii. The sequence continues at coordinate 85,463 of JAJMCC010000029.1, read as the reverse complement.
TCGCCGACAGCGACGACGACGGCGACCGCAACCTCTCGCGAACGGCGGGGAAATGGTCGCGCATTCTGTCGCGGCTGATCAGCCCGAGATCGACGCCTCAGTCGAGCTTCCAGACGCCCTCGGGAATGGACGGCCTCGGCATCTGTGTGCCGCCGTCGGCGACCCGCGTCAGACAGCCGGCCTTCGCCATGCCCGTTTCCGATCCCATGCCGGTGATGCCGGCGACACGCTCGCGCCAGCTCGTGCCCAGCACGATGCAGCCAAGCGTGGCTACAAGCACTCTGCAGCCGCTTATGGAGTTGCCAACACTCAGCACGGGGATGACCACGTCGAAGTCCATGAAGCGGATCAGTCTCGTTATTGGCTCGGAAAACGGCTTCGGGGATGACTTGAAAAACATTCTAACGAAGATGGACGGACCTGAGGTGACCGAGACGGAGCCGGTCGAGGAACCGGTAAGGGAACCGGTCGAGGAGCCGGTCGAACCCGTGAAGGAGTCTGTGGAGGAACCGAAAGAGGAACCGAAGCAGGTCCCGAAGCAGGAAACCACGAAGCTCGAGCTCAAAGCAGAGGAGGACGAGCTCCGGAAGCACATCTCGAGTGTGCGCCAGGAACACGCCGAGCTCCAGCTGCCGAATGCGCCTTTCAACTTCGACACGGACAGTGATTTCAGCGTGACGCCGAGCCCGACTTCGCTCTACCTGCATTCGGATGGTATGTCAACTTCGTCGCTGAACTCGCCCGATCACAGCAAACGCGTCGACAGTATTTTGGCTAAAGAGCAGCGCCAATATGCCGAGAAGTACGGCTCGCGAGCGTCTACATTGAGCGATTTCTACACCGTCAAAACCTCATCCACTAGTGAGCCGCCTGTGGCGGTGCCAAATGCGCGAGTGCCGCCGAAGATGCCGGCGCCCGTTCCAGAAGTAGAGGGCCGAGCCGGCTCGTCGCGTCAGACTGAACAGCGGGCATCTGAGTCGAGGCAGACCCCGTCGACGAAAACTGAGTCTACGAGGAAGCTGAAGACGGTCTCCATATCCCAGGACATCAAGGTCATCAATGAAAACGACCAGAGGAGCTCGGAAGACTCGGCGAGGCCAGAAACTCGCACTGAGACAAGGCGCTCTTTCGCGAGGTCGCCGGTCATGTCCTGGTCGCCCTTGACTGGAAAAACTCAGCAGAAAAGCTCCGGTCCTAATCTGGCTAAAGTCATGAAGAAGCTGCTCGGTGGAAAGAAAAAGTCCAAAACACATCTCGGCGTGCCGCACAGGCCCATGGTGAACGACGCGTCGCCATTTTTCGAGGAAGACGAGGAAAGCAGTGACGAGCTGAACCAGCCGCCGACTCCGATGAGCCTTGAAGAGAACTCGCAAGAGCTTGAAGAGGAGGCCCAGGCTGAACAGGCTCCGGCTACAACGGCCAAGCCCGCGATTTGCGTCTCCGAGGGGCCCGAGAGTGTCTTTGCGAAGACGACTAGCACGGGAAGCCAAAACGCAACGACGGCAGTGCCCCGCATCAGAAACAGCTGCTCAGCCCTGTCCTTCCGGTCTCTATCAGCGCGTTCGATCTCGTCCTCGGGATCCGAAACGATGAGAGAGGATGATGAGCAGCTGAATCGGCAGCGCATTGTGGAGGAAGAAGACGGCGATGTGGCCGAGCAGGATACGCCTACGCAGCTTCGACGAGAAACTCGAGATAATATTGCGCCGATTCCAATCAAGATTGAGTTGGACAGTGTGTACGAGCCGCCCATGCCGGCCATGAAGAGAATGTACGAAACGGGCAACAAGTCCACTTCGGCTCTGCAGCACTCACAGTCCTCCTCCTATTCTTCATTTGAGTCGTCGCGCCCGTCCCTCAGCTCCTTGACGTCCTCCTCGTCGATGTCGTCGTCGGTGGCAGGCTCCTGCTCCCCACGAAAAGATTCTACCACAATGTTCTCCGCCAACATGTGGGCCTCGGTTTGGAGCAGTTCTAAGTGGACTCCGCTCTCGCAGCTCGAGCTTCCTACCGAGGTCATTGCCTGTGACTCCACGGCACGGCTCCTTGTCAACGGCGGTGCATCGGTGAATTTCAAGTTCACAGCGCAGTGCGAAATGCGTCGTGTTAGTGTGCACGACGTCGAGATCAAATCGCCAGACGCGACATATATGTTCCGCGGGCGTGATGCAGACTATGTTCAGCGGTTTTACCGACTTCTATGGTCAATTCAGACCAACGGAGTGCAACCCGTTTTGAGCGCACTGGTCATGTCCGGTGGAATTGCCCCTCCGGACGAGCAGGATGCGTGGGCGAGCCGCCGGAGAACCCTCATGCCGCCTGTTCTGTCCAAATCTAATCCTAATTTGAGTCTTTCCTACATGGGAAGGCTCACGTCGACAATCATAGAAGAGTAGAAAAAGGTAACATTTAAATCAATTAATATCGGTACTATTAGTGTCACTTGCAAATGAAAGATGTCCCCGCGGGCCGAGTTGCCTCTTGATCTCTTCCTCGACTTCAATCGCGATCGAAAGCAAGGCTGTTTCGTCGTACATGCGAAACACGTGCGAGAGGCCCTCTTTTTGGCATTCTTGGGAAATGAAGTAATGAATTGCCATCACAAGGTCGTTGTAGGGCAGTTCTGGTGGCTCCTGATAGGGATATAACAATAATCGCCGGTGCCTCTGCAGAAGATACTCATCAGCTCCCATTACATCGTGTAGGGGCTCATTGCTGAGATCGGTTTTAAAGTGGCGGCCTGACTTCCTTTTTTTGCCGGCGTGCGCATCGAACAGGTTCAGGTGCGTCGACCCCAGCTGCTTTTCGACTGCCATGAGAAACCTAAGTCCACTTTTTCGAATACATGTATTGCATTTGTTAGCGTCCTGCAAAGGGAAGATTTACAGAAGATAATTCGCTATCTAGTCATAAACTTGTTCTAGTCATAAAGTCGTTGAATTCACCACAGTTCGTCGACGAAGCGCTGCCATTTTGACCGATTTTCCGAAACGACGCGCTTCTTAGGGGGCATTGAGAGGGCGTTCGTTAACTTTGTCAAAAGCTTGCCCTTGTCTTCTACGGAAACATCACGATCATCTTCAACAAGTGAGCGCTGTTCAATCAGAATTGGATTTGGAAGAATCAGAGCCGCTGCCAACAAGAGAACGATGAGACAGATGCCAATGATCAGCATAATCCGTTGAATCTCTCTGTATGCCTCAATCATGCCCGCACGAACCGCGGTTCCAATCGGATATTCTAAAATGAAAGTCAATGGACTACCGAAAGCATTTGCAAGAATGGTCGTGTTAGTGGTCTGCAAGTTCTTCTCTAGGTGCCGCGGGAGAAGCTGCGTGTAGACGGCGCCAGAGACCGACGTTCCGAGAGCGGCGCCAATGTTGTAGAGCGCAAGATACAGACCAGTTATGACGCCGAGATTCTCGTGGGTAACAAATGCCTGGATGACCATCTGCGTGGGATACGGAAAGAGACCTCCAGCGATGCCCAACACAACTTCACCGCCAATAAGCCCCGACTTCTCATTGGGATGGCCACGGAACCGAATAAGGATGCCGAATGCGACCATAAAAAGACAAACACCAAAAATGATGAAGATCTTGACGCGGCGGGTGAAGTAGATGACGAGGCCGGTTATCACACCAGTAATGACGCTGCAGAATGAGTACAGACTCGAGACACGAGTTGCTCCACTGACGCCGAAATTGTAGGTGACCTGCAACATGTAGTATAGGTAGTCACCTTGCATCTCCCAGATGAAGTCGAGCATCATCGCGACAGCAAGCGGTGCAAGAATATACCGGTGGCCCATAGTGCGGAAGGGGACCATTGGGTGCGGGGCCCATAGCTCGTAGAGAACCATAAACGGAATCAGGCAGAAGCCAACCACGATCGGTGCGATGATCTTCGCTGTTTTCCACTGGGTGCTGTACCCACCTGCGAGAGTCAAAGGATACAGAATGAGAATGAACACGCCCACAACCAGGATAATTCCCGGCACATCAGCCAGCCAAAACAGATCGATGAGGAACCTTTTAGTTGACTCGCGCTGTTTGAAAATCGATGGGTGGCTCTTAAGCAAGCCCCTCCGAGAGGCCTTTATTTGAAGCCAAAGAAGAATGCCGATCAACGGCAGAGTAAGCACTGGCACAATGATACACCAACATCCGAATCCCCAACGCCACATGGTCTCGAGGTATTGATTGTTGCTGCCAACAAACGCGGTATTGACATTACCGCTGATCCAAGTGTTGATGATGAAGGGAAGAGCTGGAATGTAACTCGCGAAAACACGAGCACGCACCGAGGTGAAATCAGCAATTAGCAGCTCGTACATGATTTGCAGCAACGTGTAACCAACAGTATACAGAACTTGTCCACCGGAGAGGGTGCCCATGTTATGAGATGCGGCGCAGATGATATTCCCCAAAACATTGAAGAACACTCCTAGGGATATCAGTTCAAGACGGCCGAAAACATCCGACAGCTTCGCACCGGCGGGAAGCGCTGCTGCTGCGACCACCGAAGTAATGACGTTCACTGATGCTTGGAGGGATGCCTCTCCAAACACAACAGCCGCGTCAGAGATCATGTACGAGTGGATGGTGGCGCCCAAGCCATACGCGTAAGAGCTCAAGAAGATACCGACAAACAGGATTGTCCGCTCGTAGATGTTCGCAACTTTGACAATTTGCTCGATACGGGCAACACCTGGCGATTTGATTCCTACGACATCTTCCTTGTAGTCGTTCTGGTGACGGGTTTGACTCTCAGATGAAGATTGGCTTTCTTCGTAGATTTCATTGACGCCATTGTCAACCGCACCGGTCCCAACCACATCTTTGTGTTTTTCCGTATCCATGTTCATAGGAAATATACAGTGGAATAGATAGGAATAACTGATTGAGCAAAATAAAAAGGAAAAACTGAAAAATCAGTGCTGCCTGCACAGTCAGGGTCAGGTCACATCTAGATGGATGAGATTTGCGCCCAGTAGGCGGATTTGGCCTAGAATGTCATCAAACATACTGACATGGAGCCGAGTTCATTAGCGTGCCCAATAATCGGCTTTGACTTAAGTGATCCAGCTTATCACCTGTATTCCTAGATCGTTTGGGAGACAAAGTCTATACTGACGTCAGTGGGGTTGAGCTGCTAATGCGGTTATGTAAGCCGTTTGAATGTACGCAAATCAGCTCGAATCTGCATTTCTGCTTTTTTTAGAGATGTCTCCATCCGGTACGTGAGCAACTTGTTTTCCTGTGTAAGTCGTGCTTCGCTATTTGAGGCGAGTTTGATGAATATATGCCGAGTCCAAAGCAATGCACGGTGCCCTTGCATCGATGGGCTTCAACCGACCCCAAATCACTCTTTCAGCTCTTTCACTCCCGGAGTAACAATCTTAAAATTGCATTTAGCATAGCTCCCGATTCATTTGTTGCTGCTCGTGATTTCATGCTTCTGCTGCATTGTAGACTGTTAATCATGTACCCTTAGTCCAAGAAGAGCTTCATTAGGATACAGACAATCAACTTAGCGACGTCACATGGCTCGCCCTAGGTTCAAGGTACGGCCCACTAGTCGACGGTCACTTGATTTCAATGAATCTTGGCTAGAGCGCCACCGGCCTCAGAAGCGGGGCGAGTTGGCTGTGCACGAGAAAAAGCTGCAAGAAATTGCGGCAGCCTTGTCCCCGAGTTCTTCGGCACGAGTGCTTCTACTAAGTGGGCCTGCCGGATCAGGAAAATCCACGGCCTTGAAGGTTCTTGCCGAGGAGCTCGGGCTCGGCATTGTGGAATTTCATGCTGCCGGGTCTTCCGTCGGCACGACCTCGGTTGTGGAGAGTTTCCGCGATTTCCTCGCGGGCGCCTCGGTGTTCGATCGTCGCCGATCGCTCATCCTCGTTGAGGAGCTCCCGAACGTGTTCCACGAGGGCACGCGCGCCGAGTTCGAGTCGGCTTTGATGGACTGGGCCGGCGAGCCGAACCAGCCCATTGTGGCCGTTTCGTTTACAGAAATAGAAATCAATGCCAAATACAGCGAGGCGCTGGTCGTGTCGCGTATTCTAGGCGAGCTCGTTCAAAGCGAGTTCTGTGTACATATTAAGCTGAATCCGCCGAACGTGACCTTAGTGAAGCGCGCATTGAGCCAGGTGTGTAAGGCCGAGTCGGCCGACGTCGAGACGGCGGTGCTCAAGGAATTGGCGGAGTGTGGCGACGTGCGCAATGCGCTGATAGCACTCGAAATGTACTGCCGCGCTCCCGGCAGTTCGCCGTTGTGGGTCCGCGACTCGCCGACAGAGCTGTTTCATGCCATTGGCAAGGTCGTCTGGACGTCGAAGAAGCAGAACAGTTTAGAGGAGGCCATCGAGCGGTTTGAGGAGTCCATGGACTTTTTCAACCTGACTATTCTCGACAACTACGCGTCGGCGAAGCACCAGCGTTTGCCAATCGGCGCGGCCGAGGATGTCGCCGAGTGGCTGAGCCTCGCCGACTTGATGCCGAACTTGGCGAAGCTGGGTGCCGTTGGCGCCGCACACGAAATTGAGGTTGCTGACGAGGACACGTCGGTGCCTAAACGGTTTGTCGCGTTGAGGCTCACGCAATTCATGCACTGGCGGCGGCAGAAATTCGAGACTGAAAGCCGAATCCGCATCAACATGAAGAACCGGCGGATGCTTTCGAACCAGGTGACTACCCCCTTCTCGCTCGTGTATGACGAGCTCGCATACGAGTCGAAGATCAAAAAGCCCGTTAACATTTTAGACATCATCGATGACGATGATGACGATGATTTCGATCTAGATAATTTCGCATAAATTTATTTAACGCTCTCAAAAAAGTTCGGGTCCTCTTCCAATGATTCCTTGACGATGTCTAGGCCGCCTTGCAGCTCGCCGTTCACGTACAGCTGCGGGTATGTAGGCCACTCCGAAAACTCCTTCAGGCCCTGGCGCACAGAGTTGTCCTTCAGGATATCGAAGAATCCAAACCTGACCTGGTTCTCCCTCAGTATGCCCACAAGTTGCCGCGAGAAGCCGCATTTCGGCTCGGCCGGCGTGCCCTTCATGAAGAGCATGACCGGCGCCGCCGATATGAGCTTCTTCAAGCGCGACTCGAGCTCCTCCTTCGTCTCCTCGGGCGCTTCATTGTCGGGTGTGAGGTTCCCTGAGCTGGCCGCCGTCGTCGTGTCTGTAGCGGAGCCGCCCGCCTCCTGAATGGCTCGGGCCAGAGCGCGCGGGTCTGCGCCGCTCAGCTCTTTTACGATCATCTTGTTCTTGAGCAGCACAAAGAACGGCACGGCGGATACCGACAGCATCTCACTGATATCGGGGAACTTGTCGGCATCAATCGAGATGAACTGGTGCTGCGGATAGACCTCGGCAAGGCTTTCGAAAACCGTGTTCATATGCTGGCAGGGCTCGGCCCATTCCGTCTGGAAGTATACAATCAGCAGCTTGCTGGGATCGGCCTGGTTCGTGAGCTTGTTGAACTGCTCATCGCTCGATATCTCGATGCAGCTCATCTGATTTAATTGCGAAAAGGCACCTGAATTTTCCCCTACTCCAATATATATTTTTTGATCAGTCATCATTCGCCTATCTATTCGGATCCAGACTATTGACAAATTCCAATTCACTATATAGGCGCTCTATACATACGCATTATAGCTATGCTCATTAAGTATTCGTAGATCATTAGCAAGCTCCGCGCGGCGGTAGCGGGTGTCCGTCCTCGGCATGCCCTTGAACCGCTCGACATCCAAGCGAGCTTCTTGGCTAGGGAGCACCAACCCGTCGTCACTGAAGCCGATGGTTTTCAGCAGCTCGGGCTGCCGGGGCTGCAGCGCGGCTTTCCATGCGAGCCCGCGACAAAGTTCTTGCCAGCCCGATTCGCCCAGATCCTTGAGGTTGTACTTCTTCTGGGCTCTTCTCGCCAAAACGCGCGATCTCGACGTCAGCGGCACGTCCTCGCGCTCGGCCTGTTTCAAGATCGTGCCCAAGACAACCGGCTTGCCGTCGTTCTCCCTGATGAAGGAGGCGGCCTCAATAAATAATTCCCAAGTTTGTGAGTCCCACGGCGTTTGGCCGAAGAATTCAAGGACGCCGAACGCCCAATCGAGGTGTCTTCGGTGCGCAAATCGCTTCAGAAATATGTGCATCATTGCGGGGGATGTGTCCTTCTGCGGCGCTCCCACCAGCAGCCGCCAGCCATTGAGGACATTCTCGTTGTTCGGCGACTTCCGCGTAAGAAAATTATCAACAACGAGCCGGAACACGGCCGGATCGGCAGCGTCTAGAGACTCGACTAGTCTGTCGGTGTCCACGCCTCTTTCGTCGCTCATCAGCGTATCGAAAATGGCCTTTTTCGAACTGTCGTTCAGCGGCACAGCGAGCTTCTCCATTTCCTCGAGCAGAAAGCTTTTGCCGAATCCAAGGGGCATGCACTGCATCACGAGGTTCCATGTAAACTGGTCAGCGCTGACTCCCCACGTTCCGAATTGTTTCAGAAGCAGCCGCGTGTTCACTAATGGGTGGCCCAATGCGGGCCGCGGATACGGGTCCTTCGCCACCAACTGCGCGTTGAAGTCAAGAAACAGGTGCAGACTCGTGCGGTCCGGCGTCGCGTTCTGCGACCGCATCGTTTCGAGGATATGCATGGCGAGGCCAATGTCGCGGTAATACAGCGCATAGCCGATCAAGAAATTGTAGGACTCTGCCGTCAGCTTACTGTGCGAGCCTAGAAGCCTGTGCACCCACTCCGAGATCTCCTGCGTCTCGTGGGGCGAGTGCCTGTAAGTGGCTATCTTTGCAACGGCCACAGCCGGATCGGCAGGATCGGTCAGAAGCCGCCGATCCAGGTTCGCCATTCTGTACTGGATCTTCGGCAGCTCCAGAGGTTTTTGACTGAGATCGGTCATAGCTCGCAGCTCGTCGATGATGGTTCTGGCGAGGACGCGCGTTTGGCGGAGGAACTGCAGCGTGTCGTTCTCGTTCCAGGACTTCCTCAACTCATCGGAGTAGAACTTGCGTTCTTTCGTGTCGAGTCCTAGAAGCCTCGCTTTCAATTCGCGGAACTGTTTGCATTTCACGCGAGACATCGAGCAGCATGTACTCTGTGTCCCCACTGAAAAATCGCCCGCGCCCTGAATTTCACGTCCGTCGCCAGATAATGGGCAGCAAACTGAGGCTGCTTAGGAACGGGTTCCTGGCCTCCGGGCTCGGTCTTGGAATGCTGTATGCGTGGGATCAGACTTATAATCACCGTGTATTGAGCCGCACGGGCTACGCCGTCTACAATGTCTGTTTGCTTGGGCTCGACTATAAGCTCAATTTCCGCGACGGCGTGGATATTGACGCACTACACGAGCGGAATGCCGAGCGATTGTACAGAGTGATTACCGCTAATGCCGGTCTATACGTGAAGATGGGCCAATCGATTGCTCTTCAAGGTGGGGTGCTGCCGCCTCCTTATCGCATCCTGCTGTCTAAACTCTTTGACGACGCGCCCCAGGACTCCTGGGACGACTCAATGCGGACTTTGACGACTAGCCTCGGCCGCGATCCGGCCGAGGTTTTCTCCTATATCAGCCCCGAGGCCGTGGCCTCGGCCTCGATCGCGCAAGTCCACAAGGGCACGCTGCGGTCGACCGGGCAGGATGTCGCCATCAAGATCCAGCATGCGGATATTCCTATGTCGACGAAGTGGGACCTGAATACCTACAAGATGCTGATGTGGGTGTTCGACAAGTTTGTGTTCAAGACGCCGATGTATTTTGCCGCGAGCTACATCGCCGACGAAGTGCAGCAGGAGACAGACTTTCGCATAGAGCTGGAGAATGCGGAGACAATGCGAAGTCTGATAGAGCAGGATCCTGACATCCGTGGCAAGATATACGTACCGCAAATTCACAAGGATCTTAGTTCTGAGCGCATACTGGTTATGGAATGGATCGACGGCACGTCGCTGTCTCGGCGCGACGAGGTCGAGGCGGCGAAGTATAATGTGAAGCAAGCGCTGACGAACGTGTTCCAGATCCTCACTAAGGAGGCGTTCGAGTGGGGCGTCGTGCACAGCGACCCGCATCCGGGAAACTGGTTCTTGCGGCCGAATCCCGAGAACCCGGCAAAGCAGCAGCTCGTCATGATCGACCATGGCCTGTACGTGTACATGAGCGAGGAACTGCGCGTCCAGTACGGCCAGTTGTGGCGCGCCATTTTCAGGAAAGATCTGCGCGAGATCACGCGCATCACGCAAGAATGGGGCTTCGGCGACCCGAAACTCTTTGCTTCAGCGACGATGCTGCAGCCGTACGACGACGATGTGCCCCGCGGCAAAATGACGTACCAGCAGCAAGAAGAGATGGCCGAGAGATTCAAGACGTTTTTAAAGGACACGAGCCGCATTCCGCTGAGTCTGATTTTTGTCGGGCGCACGCAGAGCATTCTCCAAAATCTCAACCAGATCTACGACTCGCCGGTTAATCGGATGCGCATACTCGTCGAGGAGGCGCTCAAACTCGATGTCGTTCCTCAAGCGTCCGTGCTCAAGCGCATGACGCTCTGGATCCATCGCCGCTTACTTGTTCTCATAGCGGACGTTTATTACTGGTGGCTCCAGCTGCGGCAGCGCTTCACGAAGGTCGACCCGGAATCGGCTCTCGAGGAGTCGGTCCAGAGCAGTGGAGAGGCCCTGCTGCTTGGCAACAAGGGAGAGTAAACGCTATTTGGAAATGGACCTCAAGAAAGGGAGCAAACGTGTGATAGATTAGAATAGCAGAACTAGTTTTAAGAATTTTTTGGCCGTCGAGATTGCTGAAGCCTCCGCAGAGTCTTGGCGTTCGCACGCCATTCGCGTTCGCAGCGTAAATATATGGGCTAGGGCCCTAAAGGCGATCGGTAGCGGCAACGGCCACATATAGAGGATGACGTCTGGAGAGCAGCGACCAGTGCGAAGCTCTTCTGAGTCGATCAAAAGCTCTACAGCATATGATGATGACCCGTCGTTCGACGCGAGATCGAGCTCGAGCAAGTCGCCGCGGCGATCCTCGGAAGGGAAAAGCTTATTTGTCCAGGAGCTGTTGAGCCGTTTGCATCGCGAGGAGAAGGCCCGCGAACTGTCCTCTGCCATGCTCGCAGAGATCGAGTTCGCCCCACAGGGCTCAGAGCGGAGATCGAGTCAGGACAGTGGGAGTTTCCTGCCGCCGTTGAGGCTGGATAGAGTGTCGCCAGAGGCGGCGACGCCGCAGTCGCGAGCCTCTGTGATCCAAACGGTGCGGCAATTCGCGCTGCTGAAAACAAGCAGCCCAGAGGCGCAGCGGAAGAAGCTGAGAAGTCAGGTAGAAACCTCGGACAACGAGATCCGCGAGATCCAGCGGCAATTGCGCGACTTCGGCATCGATGAGGACGACGAGGTGAGCAGCGGCGACGAGGAGGCGCCGAGCGGCATCGCCAATAGCATGCTGATGAGCGACGACTACAATATCGGCGACGACGACTTGCGGCACATAATCCCGAGCGCCGCGTCGAGCACGACCGATCTCACGAGCGCGTACATCTCGAACAGCGCGTACGCGTCGAGCGGGGGCTACTCAAGCAGCTTGCACCACAATGGAAGCACCGTGAGTTTGGTGAGCACGGACGCCGTCAACAGTTTGATGGTTTTGCTCGACGCGCTCGACCACCGGCACCCGGACGTCTTTGCGGCGATTGAGCGCGTGTGCAAGTTTGTGCAGCTCACGCCGAAGCTGACGTTAGAGCTGCAGAGCGCGAGCTTCTGGGCCGTCGCCGTGGAGAAACTGAAGCCGTTTTTGCTGGACAAAAACGCTTCTACACGGTGTCTCGGGTTCCGGCTGCTGCGGCTGTTCATTGTCGACGTGCCGTCGTTCGTGTACTACCGGAACCAGCTGTGTTTAGAGCTCCAGTTCGCGCAGGTGCTTTCGCGCGAGGACCACGATAGAAACCACGAGCTCAGGCTCACCGTGATCCAGCTCATCCGCGTGATCATCAATCTGGACGGCGGCGCCGCCGAGCTGTCGCAAAACATCTACCGCGCGCTTGTCGCCGTTGCCGAGCAGCATAACGACGGCACGCGCCACATCTGCATCGAGACGCTCGCCGAGCTGCTTGTCATTGACGCGGAGCGCGTCTTTGAGGCCGGCGCGATCCAGCTGCTGCTGCGCATCATGACCGACCCCGGCGAAACGCCGCCGCGCGGCGGCAGACTTGCATTTTCACTAGCATTGGCCATGGGGTTCCTCGACGCCTGTGACCGCCCCGAGATCCGCCGCAGGTACCTGCGGAACGGCCGCGACATCTCGTCGCTGCTCACAAACTTCACCGACGTGCATCTCTACGGCTTTGTGACGGCCGACCGCGAGATGCTGCAGACATCAGCCGCCGTCATGAGCGTGCTCATGCGCAGCTGGGTCGGCGTGTTTCTATTCAACTTCCCGCTGTTTGTCGAGTGCATGGTCATGCCGGTCGAGAGCATCCAAGCGACGTTGCTCGGCGTGCTGGACCACGTCTTATGGCTTCCCGCCACGCCGGAAAACCTGTCGGCGAACGCGCCGTCGGCAAAGACGGCGCCCGTCCTGTTGTGCCAGTTCACGGCGATCTTGCTCCGGAACTTCCAGGATGCGGGGCTCCAGGAGAAGCTCGTGACGCTGCAGAACGAAGGCGCCACCGACGAAATCAAGCAGCGCGCCGAATTGCTCGGGTCGAAGGTCTTCACGCTGAGCGCGCGGCTGATCCCGAGCTACGACATTGTGCCGAAAAGCCTGGCGCTCTCGGCGAAGCTCGCGACCGAGCTCGCGACCGAGCCGATAATGAGTTTGCCGACCACGAGCGTGTCGATTTTCGGCACGGAGCGCAAGCTCAGGGAAATGCCCGAGCTCCAGGCGCCAAGGCCGGGCATTGCGACATTTGTGAGGTTCGGCGTCGCGATCGACGACGCGAGCTTCAAGAAGCTCGTGAACGCAACGCATATCCTCGACACGAAGCTGTTCCGGCAGTGGAACTGGGATGCCATCATGGAGCTCGTGCAGGGCCCGCTCAGGTCGCCGAAGCGGTTCGACGAGCTGACGCGCAGCTCGAAGTTCTTGAAGAGACTGCTGTCGTTCTACCGCCCGTTCAAATACCGGTTCTCGAACCTGCCCATCACAAAAGAGCACCTCCGGTACGTCAAGGTCGGTAAAGAGATGGTGAAGTCGCTGCTCGAGACGACGGAAGGCGCGCGCTACCTCGCGCAGAATAAACTGTTCCGGCAGATCGCCGAGTGTCTTGCGCAGCTCGACCCTTTATCCGGCATCATGTCGAACGAGCCGCTGTTCTCCGTGCGCCGGTTCCGAACGACGCTGTGCTGTGCATACGCCGAGTTCATCGGCGTGCTGTCGAAGTCGACGGCCGGCCAGCAAATCCTCGCGCAGATCCGCATCTTCAACATGCTTTATCGCGTCTGCGACATCAACCGCGAAGACGTGATGCGCGCGTTCATTTGCGCGCTGAGCTACCGGCTCGAGGGCCACCCGCGGCTCATTCTCGCGAAGGCGCTGAGCGCGTCCATGCGGTCCACGAGGCTGTTCGCGACCGAGTTTGTCGGCGTGCGGATGGCCCAGGCCACGGGCCACGGCTACTCCGTGCTGTGGGCGGTCGATCTGCTTGTTGAGCAGCTGTACGACGTCGAGATGGCGATTGTGCATGCGGCCGCTGTTGGGCTGTTGAACATCTGTGCGCAGAGCGAGGCCTGCCTCGACTACCTTATTTCGAAGCACCCGTTCATCGACCATCTTGGTGAGCCGCTGCGGTCCCTGCAGATTCTGTTCATGGGCCGTCCCGGTGGGTTCGAGCTGATCATGGAGAAGCTCAATAAGCAGGACGTCTTGAAGTGGGCCTCCGAGCATTGCGACGCGTACGTCGACAAGATCGAAGGGTACCTTGAAGCGATCAGCGACGAGACGCAGCGGCCGCATTTGAAGAGCCCGGCGAGCGAGCCGTTTCTGTTCCCGACGTACGCGCGGCCGAGCAAGCGGCAGAACGACGCGCAGCTCGAGCCGCCGGCGCATTTCTACGGCGAGCTCGCGCTGACCGACGAAGGGTGCCGGTTCCTGCAGTCGATGGGCCTGATAGCCGAGTTCCACACGGAGGTGGACGCGTTCGCGAGCGAGCTCGCGCGCGACTGGACGAACGAGGAGCTGCGCAAAATGAGCGCGATTCTGTGGGCCATCGGCCACGTCGCGTCGCGGCCGAAGGGCGTGCTGCTCCTCGACCTCGACCTTGTGCGCAAGCTGTGTGACATCTGCCTGCAGTCGCAGATATACTCGGTGAAGGGCACGACGTTCTATGTTCTCGGGATGTTCGCCTTCTCGCTCTCCGGCGCCGAGCTGCTCCAGCAGTGCGGCTGGGACGTCGTGTACGACATTTTTTCGCGGCCGCTCGGCGTGGCGCTGCCGCCGGCGTCCTACGCGACCTACCTTACGGTCCCGCCGCCCACGGCGCCGTCGCCGCCCCACAGAAGACAGTCCGTGAAGATGAGGTCCCCCGTGAAGCGACGCGCGAAGTCCGTGTCGCGGTCGCCGGTGAAGTCTGCGTCGACGCGGTCGCTGCGATCACACCAAGAAAGCGAGATCGAGGACACGGTGTCGCGGATCCTCGCGCCGTCGATGTCGTCGAACTCGCTCGTGTCGCCGCAGTCGCCGAACGCGCATTTCGACTTTGAGATCGACCCGTCGCTTTCGAGCCGCCGCTCGTCGTGCTTCGATCTGCTCGAGTTCCCGACGAAGCGCGACGAAAGCCTCGAGGTGGTGCTCCACGCCATATCGCAGCTCGGGAGCTCCGTGCTGTCACAGAGCGCGACAAAACGGCTGGTTGCGATGCGGGCATCGCAGCCGTCGATTTTCCAGCGCGAGGACCTCACGCGGGAAGTCCTGAACATCCTCGGCACGGGGAACTACCGGCAGGTGACGCGCCGCTTCATCTTCGAGCTGATCGACGTGTTTGCCGTGCTCGAGCGGGTGTATAAACGCAACCGCACGTATCACGCTTCGAACGGCGTGATCAGCGAGTGACCGCTGTTGTGGGATCCGGATACTTTGCATACACTAAATAGCATTAAAATATGATCTAGACGAAGCCTGCTCAATGGCTGAGGCCTTCAGCGCAATTGGGTAACGAGGGCTCGAACAGCGATTGCTTCCTCGATGTGGCCTAAGCCTTCAATTGTGATTACTTATTAGAACAGCTTCTGGCACTCCATCTATATGGCACTCTATCTGTGGATCTATGTGCATCTCTGTGGCGAGTTGCTATGCACGTGACCATTGTTTTTTTCCCTCCCTTCTGCGCTAGCGACCACGCTGAAAAACCACACAACCCCTAGTACACAAAAAAAAATGGCTACTCAGCAGGTCCCTACTTTCAAGCTTGTGCTTGTCGGAGACGGTGGCACCGGTAAGACCACGTTCGTGAAGCGCCACTTGACCGGCGAGTTCGAGAA
Source organism: Starmerella roubikii (assembly GCA_030584945.1). Lineage (NCBI taxonomy): Eukaryota > Fungi > Ascomycota > Dipodascomycetes > Dipodascales > Trichomonascaceae > Starmerella > Starmerella roubikii. The sequence goes on along the minus strand of JAJMCC010000029.1, from coordinate 69,972 downwards.
GCGCTACCACGCGACGCAGGGTGTCGAGGTGTACCCTCTCGGCTTCACGACAAACTACGGCGAGATCAAATTCGAGGTCTGGGACACGGCGGGCCAGGAGAAGTTCGGCGGTCTGCGTGATGGCTACTACATCAACGGCCAGTGCGGCATCATCATGTTCGACGTGACGTCGCGCATCACCTATAAGAACGTGCCGAACTGGCACCGCGACCTCATCCGCGTCTGCGAGGACATTCCCGTCGTGCTGTGCGGCAACAAGGTCGACGTCAAGGAGCGCAAGGTCAAGGCGAAGTCGATCACGTTCCACCGCAAGAAGAACCTGCAGTACTACGACATTTCGGCGAAGTCGAACTACAACTTCGAGAAGCCGTTCCTGTGGCTCGCGCGCAAGCTCGCCGGCAACCCGGGACTCGAGTTCGTTGCCAGCGTCGCGCTCGCGCCGCCGGAGGTCCAGATCGACCAGGAGATGATGAACAAGATCCAGCAGGACGCCGAGGAGGCCGCGGCCATGCCGCTGCCGGACGAGGATGATGCCGACTTGTAATGTTCGAGTATATATAAGCAGTTCGTAACCATAGCGTGTACAAGTGCTAGCGTGTACAAGTGCATAAAGTGGCGCCTTACTTGACAGTATAAATATCTAGTTATCTATTATTACGCTACTCGATGCTCATGTCCTGCAAGAGCTTACGAGCCTGGTCGCCGATATCGGCGACCGAGTTGTCGAGCGCATCCTCGGCCTGGTTCTCGACCGGCGGGCTCGGAAGCCGCTCCTGTTTGCGCCGGGCCCGCGCGCCGCGGTCCGGGTTCTTGAGTTTCTCAATAATCGACTCGGCGTGCGTCTGCCCGTCCTTCGCCGCGCTTTGCTCCTGCTCCTTCAGCTTCTGCTCGCGCTCGCGGTACTGCTGCTGCCGGCGCTCGTAAACGCGCTTCTCCTCCTCGCGCCGCAGATTGTCCTCGCGCGCCTGGTTGTACATGCCAACAAACGCCGAGAACTTCTCAAAGAAAGTCTTTAAATCGTCCTTGTCGAAGTAGTCCTCGCCGTACAGAGTCATTGTCGACTTGAGCTGCTTCTCCGTTCTTTCGAGCCTTGCCTGCAGCTCCTTCGACAGCCGCTGCGCCTTTCTCGCCGCGGGCGAAATGACGTCGATGCACCGGTCCTCGGGGTGGATCATCTTCGGGTCCGACAGCGAGCCCTTCGCAAGCGCCTCCGAGACGCCGCTGATCAGCGAGATGTACTCGTTGCACAGCTGCCTCAGGCCCTCCATCGACGTGTCGCTCAGCTTGATGACTGGTTGCAAATCAGAAACGAAGCTCGCGATCTCCGGGTTCAGGCCGTGCCGCACCGTGCTCTCGATGAAGTGCAGCAGCGAGATCGTCGACGTGTCGTCCTTCGTGATGCCGAGGTACTCGAGATTCGCGAGCCGGAACCCGCGCGCTTGCTTGTTCGGGCCGTTCATGAAGTTGCCCATGTCAAGGATCGTTTCGAGCAGCCGGTGGAAGTTGTGCGACTTCTCGGCGGCCTGGCACGCGAGCTCGACCGAGTCGAGCTTCTCGACCAGCATCTTGTAGTCCTTGTCGAAGGACTGCGACATCGCCAGACCCTTGCTTCGAACGGGCCAGTAGCTCCGCAGATTGTAGAACAGCTCCAGGAAAATGTGGTCGGCGCGCCGCAGCGCGTTCGGGTTCTTCGTCGCCTTGTGCGGGTGCACGAGCCGCCACTCCGTGTTGCTGTACGGCGCGAACCGGTTGCTGATGTTCGTGCTGATCTCCGTCGCGTGCGTGCTGTTGAAGTACTCAAGCAGGCTGTGGTTGTTGATGACCTCGGCGTCGCAGTGCAGAACCTTCAAAACAACGGTCTCGACGGAGTCGGTGCGGAAGCGGTGGAACTGGATGTCGACGTTCTGCTTGACCGTCGTTTCCAGAATCGACACCGCCGCTTCCTCGGCCTTCGCGCGCGTGTTCACAATCCGCTTGGCCTCGCGCTGGAAAAACAGGTGCTCGAGGCGCGCGTACACGCCGCTCGACTCGAGCAGCTGCCCCGCGGAGGGCTCGCCGGGCCGCGACAGCCGCGACCAAATCGTGCCTTCGACATTGTCGATGCGGTCCCAGTGGATTTGCTTGAGCCGCCGCCCCTTTGGATCAGGCTTCGGCTCCACTTTCTTCGGCTCGGCCTTTGGCGCGGGCCCCGACTCTGAAGCTTTTGGCAGTGGCGGCGCCGGCGGCGCCGGCGGCGGAGGCGCAAGCACGGGCGGCGGCGGTGGCGGCGGCGGTGGAGGAGGCGGTGGCGGCGGCGGCGCGGGTGCAGCTTTCTTCTCGGCTTCTTTCTCCAAGCCTTCTGCGTCGCCATCTCCGTCGTCGCCATCCTCGTCGTCTCCATCCTCGTCGTCTCCACCCTTCAATGGAATAGGAAGAGCCGCCAATGGCGTCGACACGCCTCCGGGCGGTTTCCCACGGCGGTGCGACAGAATATCGCTGAGCATTTCCTCGGAAATTTCGCGTCCAATCGCCGGCTCGCCGCGCGCGTCGCCCGAGCCCACCGACGAAAACGATTCGCGCTTGCCGTTTCGGGTCGGCGAGTACGCCGGGTCCTCGAGGTCGAAGTCGGCGATGGTCGAGAACCGGTCTTTGATCGGCGATGCAAGCTGGATGCTCGGCGAAGACCTTGCCGACGCTGCTGGAGAACCATGCGACGGCGATGCGTGCGACGGCGACGCGTGCGGCGACGCGTCCAGATCTAAGGAGGCCCCCAGCGTGGCCCCTATAGAGGACCTCGCCGAGCCCGGAGAAGCGAATCCGAGCCCGCCGCCCGCGATGCCGTTCCCGAACATCGAGCGCGTGCGGCTCGAGCGCATGCTTCCAGGCCGCGAGCCGAGGCGCGAGTTCGGTCGCGCGTCGGCGCGCGTGTCGGTGCGCGCGTCTCGTGCGTCTGTTTGCAACGGCGACTTCAAAACGGCCGGCAGGTTGCGGCCCTGCAGATCGCCGAGCAACGAGGCAAGCCCCGCAATTATGCGTTCGCGTTCTTCCGACTCCTGCGAGCGCTTTTTCAGCTCGCTCAGCAGGTCGTTGACGTCCGCGGCCGCCTGGAACTTCTGGATCTCGTTCGCGTCGTTCTGCAGCTGCGCAAGCCGGTCCTGCAGGCTCGTGAGGTTGCGCGTGTCGACGGCGCGCCGCTCGTAGTCGCTGTCGCTGTCGCTGTCATTGTCGCGCCGCAACTCGAGCGCGCGCGCCTCGGCGAGCAGATTTTCGAGCAGCGGCCGCTCCTTCGGCTTGCGCGCTTGCCGCTTGCGCTGCGGCGCCACGTACACCGAGTTCTCGAGCTTCTCAAGCAGTTCGAGGCGCCGCGAGTCCATAGACGTCGTGCGCTGGGTCGAGGACTCGCAGTACATCCGGTAGAGCTCCTCCTGGTCGAGTCGCAGAGCCTCGAACTCCTCGACCTGCCTTTGCTCGCGCTGCGTGAACTCCTCCTGCAGACTGGAGAAGTACTGCTGCCGCTCGGCCGCCTGCAACGCGAGACGGCGGTTTTGGGACTCGAGCTCGCGCACGCGCGCGGCCAAGTCGCGCGACGCCTTCCCCGAAGACACGAGATCGTCGGAGCTCTTGCGCGTCGCCTGCTCGAGCTCGGCTCTATATTTCGAGATCTGTCCCTCGGCGTCGCGCAAACGCAGCTCGAGCGTGCGCGCATCGCCCGCGGACTGGTACTTCTTGAGCATCTCCTGGACGGTGTGGCTGTACAGCTTCGTCGTGCTCGACTGCGGCCGGCCCGCGCGCACGTCCGACATCACTTTCGTGAACTCGTTCGCCACATGGTAGGCCACGGCGTCCTTCGGGTGGAGCGTCAGCAGGTTGTGCAGCGTCTCGGCGACGTCGGCCTCGACGGGCGCGCCCCGAATGGACAGCAGCAGCCGCGTCATCTCGTCCTCGGCAATGAGGGGCGCCGCCGCGCGCGAGCTCGAGCGCGACGCGAGCGGCGACCCCGAGGGCGACGGCGACGCCGATGCAGATGCAGACGGTGGGACCAAGGAGGTTGGGTGGACAACCGGGGAAAGCGAGCTCGACGAGCCCGTTGAGTGGCCTGTGTACGGCCCCGTCGGCGCGAGGCTCGAGCCCGAGCCCGTGCGGGCGCCCATGCCGCTCGGGCCGCGGCGTTTCGGCGACGCGCCGTACACGGACGACTCGCGGTGGCGGTGGCGCAGAGACGACTGCGACTGCGAGCGCGAGTGCAAGGACGCGGGCGAGAGCACCTGCTCGTGCGGTGCGAGCCCGAAGGGCCCCGTCGGCGCGCTTCCTATGGCCAGCAAGGAGTTTGTCCGCGACATGGCCTCCTGGGCGTCGCCCTTCTCGTAGTCGCGGTACTCGGTGATGTTCTCGTCGATGCCGACGTCGTTCGGCAGCACCTCCAAAATTTTCCGGAACAGCTCGCCGATGCGGCCCTCGTTGAAGAACTGGCGGTTGCGCACGCGCATTTCAAAGGGCACGGCGTTCGCGCGCTCCTCAAAAGGTATGTCATCGTCCTCGCGTCGCGTGAGCCGGTTCGCGATCGCTATGGACGCCTTTAAGTACTCGATGAAGCTGTTGTCCGAAAGCGACGACGTCGCGCCGGAGACCTTGTAATTGTCCACGGCCTCGTGGATGCTCGCCAACCAGCACAGAAACGGGTTCGGCTGCGCGTGCTGGTTCGTTTTCATGAGATACATGAACGCGTCGAGCACGAGCTCGGGCGGCGCGCTGAACGCGACGTAGAGCATGTAGTCGCTGATGTGCCGGCGTGTGCGGATGTTAGTCGACATGATCGACAGAATTAGCGTGCGCGGCACAAACACGAGTCTCAATGCCTCCTCGACGGCCTTCGTGCTCTTGATCATGTAGGTCATCGCCTCGGATATGAGGTACTCGCGGTCGCTATCCTCGGAGGACAGGATGTACCGGTTTGTGGCCGCGGGCCGCGTCATTTTATCCAGAATGCGGCACAGCGCCACCTGGCCCTGGTTCTCGACAAACCGCTCCATCCACGTCGTCGGTTTCGACCGCAATGGCACGAGGATCTTCTGCAGGTTCTCCTTCGTCGCGCCGCCGGCCTCCATGATCGTCGTGACCCAGTACTCGGGGCTCTTCTCATTGTCGTCTTCTGAACCGTCGCCGTGCTTGCCGCCCTTGTGCCGGCCGGTGATGCTATGCATTAAGGTGGTCGTGACGCTGCGTTTCTTCGGCGCCGTCTTCTCGGCCTTCGCGTCGTGGCCCCTCGCCGCCTCGGGCCTCAGCTTCACCTCTTGGATCAGCCACATGCGCTTATTCTCTAAGGTCATAGTCTGGAGCTTCTCTCTTGGGATACCCGCGAGCGCACGCGCGTTCACAATGTACTCGTCGAACATCCTGTCGATCGTCTGCTTGTCTGCTTGATTAATCGTGGCTAATTGCTCCTCGGTCGTACCGGAGAGCGTCGGTATTCGCGCTGATGAAGTTGCCGGTCGTGATGGTGAGACGAAGGGCGCCGAGCTGAGCGACGTAACTGATCGGTTCCGCAGCGACGACGCAGAGCTTTCAAAGCTGCTCGCGCTCGCCGAGCTCGTTGTGCGCGGGAAAAGGCGCCCTGGAGGAACACCGGGAGGGTATATGTTTCCCATGATGTCGTTCGCCGCGGGATTGTCCCCAGATCCACTGCTCGCAGTGCTGGGACGACGGCGATCTCTCCACATAAACGCGAACCGATATTCACCCTTGCCCAAAAGGAGACGGTCTGTAGGAAGGTGAGACGCAGAACACCATAATATTTTGCAAGCCAGAGCGGCGAGTGGGGACAAGAAGAGTGGTATGCCTTAGGATGGTCAAGAATGCGATTAATTCCATGCTCGATTGCTGGTTGGGCCAAGGTAGAAAGGCAACTCGAATCTGTGATGAAATGAGAAAAAGAACGAGCTGCTGATAATTAGAGCGGTTAAATAGACGAGGTTTTTTATAGATATCTATCGCACCTGAGATTTCCAAACCGGAATTTGGTATGGGCATATTACGCCATTACGGCACCTGAAACCATTCCCTTGACCGGCGTGCGGATCGTTATCATCGCGCTGGCTTGAATTACGTAAGAGGAGCGGAAACTGTGACTAAAGATCGGCGTATGCCGCAGGTGAACAGGCTTCTATGCATTGAGTTTTTTGCAAAAAAAAGGACGGGCAAAAGGCAATGTTTTGCGAGTGTTGCCTCGCTTTGATATGTCCTTGCTTGGCGACCTTGACTCATCGTTCTAACAAGTCGAAGGCGGGCTTTCCGTTGAGGGTGGTTTTCTAGATTGATAATGATAAGGTTGCTGACTTTAGAGTTTCGGAGAATGGTGTTGTGATTCGATGTTATTCTGCCTAGCACTCTCAGCGTCTTCAGCATTCTCAGCACTCTCAGCGTCTTCAGCGTCTTCAGCGTCTTCAGCGTCTTCAGCGTCTTCAGTGTCTTCAGTGTCTTCAGCGTCCTCAGCGTCTTCAACATCTTCAAAATTCTCGACTTCGGAATTTCCGGCATTCTCGGTGCCCGCATTCTCGGCAATACCCGGGTTCGCGGAGATTGCCGCCCATGTTTTCCCACCGAGCGGTGTCAAACTTGTTTGCCGGCTGAGTATTGCACTAAGTTATATATTATAAGACTCCTAACGGCTAAGTCGCGATAAAAAAAAGTCGCGATAAAATCTGCGAACGAGTTTGCTATCTCAAACTGAAGACGCTCGGTGTGGTCGAGCTCAGTGAGCTTGTTTTCCGAATTTCTAGAACGGGGGATCGGGGAAGATTGATCGCTGAGTCGGGCATATTGAATTAAGGGGGCAGAAGTATCTAGCTCAGAGTAGCAATCTACGTACACATTATCGTCGCGTCACTGTACACGATAACAGAAGGCTTATCTGTAATGATCATTTCAGTAGACATGTAATTAGGGCTTGCTTATTAATGTTTTCATGCCCTCACGAAGGACTTCCTCTATACGGGTTTTGTGCTTACTAAGTGGTCACGACGCACTATAACCTGTCTAACCCAGATTTTTCACTGTCCCAACCTAAAGACTTTCATCGGACTTAGTTCAAAACATAGTTCACGAAATGGCAGTCGACGTCCCAGGTAGGAAACACGCACGGAAGAGCCAGCGTTCTGCGCCGGCATCCGAGAACCCGTACTTGGGTCTTCTCGTCAAGCTCTACCGCTTCCTTGCTCGCCGCTCGGAGGCCAAATTCAACAAGGTCATCCTGAGGCAGCTCTTTTTGTCGAAGACGAACCGCCCGCCCGTCTCTGTTGCGCGCATCAACCGCGCGCTCCAGCGCCCCGGCTCTGCCGGCAAGACGATTGTTGTTGTTGGCACCGTCACCGACGACAACCGCCTGCAGGCCGTCCCCGAGAAGGTCACGGTTGCTGCTCTCCGCTTCACTGAGGGCGCGCGTGCGCGCATTGTGAAGGCCGGCGGCGAGGCGATCACCCTCGACCAGCTTGCGCGCCGTGCCCCGACGGGAGCCAACACGCTTCTCCTCCGCGGCCCGCGCACGACGCGCGAGGCTGTCCGTCACTTCGGCTTCGGCCCGCACAGGCACAAGGCTCCTCACGTTCTGTCGAAGGGCCGCAAGTTCGAGCGCGCTCGTGGCCGCCGGAAGTCGAAGGCTTTCAAGGTCTAAACTTTTTATTCATTTATATTCTAAGCAGACTAAGATTAATTGCTGATACACTGGCTAGCCCTCCTTGTAGTAGTAGCTGTAGGCATTGATAGCCGGCGTACCTCCCAGATGCACATAGAGCACTTTGGAACCCTCGGGGATCTTCTGCTTGCGCACGAGATCGATTAGGCCTTGCATCGACTTGCCCTCGTAGACGGGGTCCGTGATCATCGCCTCCGTTCGGGCGGCCAGCCGAATTGCCTCGTTCGTGGCCTCAGACGGGACGCCGTACGAAGGGTATGCGTAGTCCGGCAAGATGTTGATCTCGTCGTCGCGAACTCGACGTCCGAGCTCGACGAGCTCGGCAGTGTTGTCGATGATCGACCGTACCTGCTTCTTCGTTTGCTCTATCGTCGCAGAGCCGTCGATGCCAATGACCGACTGCGCGCGATTCTGGTCGGCGAAGCCCACGACCATGCCGGCGTACGTCGATCCCGTCACGACGCACACCACAATATAGTCGAACTTGACCCCGAGCTCCTGTTCTTGCTGCGCGACTTCGAGAGCGAAGTTCGCGTACCCGAGGCCGCCGTATTTGTGGACGGACGCGCCGGCCGGGATTGCGTACGGCTTGCCGCCGCCTTCCTCAACAGCGGCAATCGCCTTTTTCCAGCTGTCGCGGATCCCAATGTCGAACCCGGCGTCTGTGAGGCGCGCCTCGGCGCCCATCAACCTCGTCATCAAGATGTTGCCAACCCGGTCGTACACGGCGTCGTGGTGGGAGACCCAGCTTTCCTGGATGTTCACGCATTTCATCCCGAGCTTAGCGGCGACGGCCGCCACAAGCCGCGTGTGGTTCGACTGTACAGCACCGATGGAGACGAGCGTATCTGCGCCAGACTCAATGGCGTCGGGAACAATGTACTCTAGCTTGCGCAGCTTGTTACCGCCCATAGCTAACCCAGAGTTGCAGTCGTCGCGCTTCGCGTAGATGTCCACCTTGCCGCCTAGTGCCTTTGTCAATCGCTGCAAGAACTCGATAGGCGTCGGGCCATAGGTCAGTGCGTAGCGCGCAAACTTGTCTAATTTCATCCGATCAGCGGCTGCCTATTAGATAAGTAATAGCCGCCGATAACGGTGTACAGGTACCCGGGCTCGTGCAGGGCAAGATACGGACAAGTCGGGGTGTCCAGTACGCACGGTATATGAGAGCTAAAGTATGTCTATTCTCGGAACTACTTCGTATGAGGCCCGCATGTTTTTCTGAATCTCGCATATACAATCGAATCGACTTTTTCACGCTTTTGTGCAGGTGGCCGAGTGGTCTAAGGCGTCAGGTTTAGGTTACAACCTGAAATAAATCCCCTGATATCTTCGGATGCGCGAGTTCGAACCTCGTCCTGCACACTATCACTTTTTTGAGATTACTCGTTGATCGTCTTTTTGCAAACGGCAGTCGTTTCCGAACGGTATCGCAATGCCTGGCGATTTTTAACGGGACCGTAAATCTCGTATTCGCCGTGCAGGGTGTCCGTTTATATATGTGTTCCGACCCTGGCCGCAGCAATTATTAGCGCCGCACCCAGCTGCATCCGTAAGAATCACTGCATATGTAACTTACTATGCATTCCGAGGTGCGTCTCGTGAAAAATAGCCAGGAAAAATGGCGTCAACCCATGTAGCTTTTTCTTCCGCGTGAAGTAGTAATGCGCGTCGCACACAGGTGTTTCTGTATAATATTGTTCTATAAAGAGTGATCGACTCGCTCCGCAGCATCTATAATACTCTAAGATGGGACGGTAACTATATTTGTGAGGATCAAAACGGATAAGGTTGGATCTCGGTGTTGATCGTCACCCACTTCCAGTGAGTATAAAGCTCCCAGTCCGCGGGTCCGCTAACGCTTGTTCCATTTCCTGAGGCCTTAACACCTCCGAAGGGGTTAGAGACGTTATCGAGCACAGTTTGGTCGTTGATGTGGAGTAGGCCGGATTCGATCTCTTCGCCTATCTTCATTGCCCGTCCGACATCCGAACTAAGCACGGCAGCAGATAAGCCGAACTCGTTGTCGTTCGCAAACGCAATGGCTTCAGCATCCGTCTCGAATGGCACAATGTTGATGACTGGGCCGAAAACTTCTTCGTGGTAAGACCGGACGCCTGGCTTCACGTTCGAAAGTACAGTCGGTGTGTAGAACAGACCCTTGTGAGTCCCGCCAGTCTCGAGTTTTGCGCCGTCCTTCACGGATGCGTCAACAACATCGGCTATGTGCTGCAGTTGCTTTTCGTCAATGATCGGGCCGACGACAACGGTCTCATCAACCGGATTGCCGACCTTCAGATTCTGTGCTTTCGCAACAAGGCGCTCTGTGAACTCCTTGGCAATGGACTTGTGGACAATCACGCGGCCCGTAGCCATGCAGATCTGGCCCTGGTGGAAGTACGCGCCAAAGGCCACGGTCGACGCGGCTCTGTCGAGATCAGCGTCCTCCAAAACAATGATGGGGTTTTTTCCGCCGAGCTCGAGCGACAACTTCTTCAAATGTTTGCCCGCTTGCTCGCCGATCTTGCGTCCTGCACCAGTAGATCCAGTGAAAGTTATCAACGGCACCTTTGGGTGCACGACAATGGCATTTCCGACATCCCCGCCCCCGGAGAAAACATGCAAAAGACCCTTCGGAAGACCAGCCAGCTCAAACGCGGATGCAATGAGGACTCCGCCCGAGAAGGCTGTCCGCGGGTCCGGTTTCAGAACAACCGCGTTACCCACCGCCAAGGCCGGGGCAACGTTCCGCATTCCCAAGTACATCGGGAAATTGAAGGGCGAAATGACGCCAACAACTCCCAATGGCTTGCGCGACGCGTAACTTAAAGAGCCCTTCGCTGACGGATACACTTCGCCCTCATTGTGGAGCGGCAGCGTCGCGGCGCGGTTAATCATGGCAATGCTTCCTTGCACCTCGAGAAGCGCTTTGATCCACGTCGATCCGGACTCGCGACCTAAAAGTTTTGCGGCGGACTCGGCCTGTTCCTCGAGAATCAGGGCAGCGCGACGCAAAACCGCTGAACGCTCGCGTGCCGGCGTTTCGGCCCACTGCCGTTGAGCAGCAGCCGCATCTTCGATTGCCTTGTTCGTATAATCGACGGTGGCTTGGCCGACCTCGTAAAGAGTTTCGCCGGTTGCGGGTTCGATAACAGGGTGGGAACCCCCAGGGGACGCCACCCACTCGCCGTTGAAGATCTTACCCTCCCAGACGCTACTGTCCACCAATTTCCTTTGAGTCGTTGCAAATCTCACAGAATTTTTCAGGGGATGCGCCTGGCGCAGAAACTTGAACGTTTTCAGAGACATTTTTACTTTGTTTTTTTGTACGAATGACTCTAGCGATCTTGGCGGCCTCCGAGGCTATTTGTTCTTTGGTATCATGTGACATGCATACATGCATGTATGCATGCTTAGTCTGTCACCACCGTTGGCGGGAAGCAAATTAGCATTGAGGGCGGGGTTTTTTTTTGCCGGAATGCCGATTCTTACCGCTGTTCGGAAGAGAATGAGAATTTGCTGAAAGAATTGCGGCTCGTTGTTCAATGGTTTAGTGTAAGCCTCTTGAGCGGAAAAAAGCTGGGACAATTCGGGTATTTTAAATTCAGAAAAAGAATTTTCTCGCATTTAGTGCTTATTTTATAATCCCTAAACGACAATTGATGTGCATGACCGAAACATACCGTGACAGGTTGGGTTTTGGTCATCAGCTAGCCGTAAGTACCTCGGAACTTACCTGATAAGATAGTGCCTAAACTAGAGTGCAGCAAAAGTAGTGTGTTGTAAAAAATGAATTCTCAGAGCAGATTACAAGTAAAAAACATGAGTTGTGTTCAGTGTCGGCGATCTAAACGAAAGTGTGATCGTATGACACCTTGCACGCAGTGCCGCATACACGGTAAAGCGGCCGAATGCATCCCTACAAGGAGAACAGTCGTTAAAAATGACAAACTCACGAAACGCAATGCCAACAAATTAGAGCTTCCGGAGTCCACTGGGTTCAATAAAAGCAGCTCAACAGTCGGTGAAGTTCGACAATTGCTAGGTACTGCGTTGAGCAAGCTGGACAACTTCGGCGCAGAAGGGTCAACCAATTGTTTTCAACATCAAACTGGACACTTGCAGAATCGATCTGCCACCCACACCCTCCCAGACCTTTACAGCTCAGCTCTAATCCAAGATTCCTGTCAGCCGAATTCGTGGACTGGCGGCATAGAGCCTGTTCGCTCACGCATTGAAAGTTTTAACACTATCGCCACGGAACTGTTGAACAAAGTGGGCCCCACTATGGGTCAGAGTCTAGTGAAATACTACTTTGCGTCTCTGCATTGGCTCACAAGGGTTCTCGACAGCCAGAATTCTCTGGCTGATTTTCTCTTGATATCGAGGAATTCCGCACATTGGGTGGTATACCATATCAAGCCGCCGCGCGTCTGCTGCTATCTGGCTGTTCTCGGGGTAGCCTTACAATTCGCCCCCAAATACATTCTAGATGAGCTACACCTGGAAGCTGAGCAGTCGCGAGCCCTCTCTGAGCACATAATTCAAGGGTGCCGGAAAATGTTCTGGCATCTGGGCTTCATATACGAGCCGAATGTCGAATTACTGGCTTGCTCAATAATAATGGGGCTTTACTCAGATAGTCGGAGCAGAATCACGAGTATTTCGATGTCCATCGGTTCACAAATCAGCCTGGCGCAGAGTCTTGGGTGCCACAGACTTGATGACCCGCTCTCTGAAGCTAATTTGCAGCCTGCTATCTCCACGGTCGTGGAAAGAGAGCTAAAGAGACGCATTTATTGGTATTTGATCTATTTCGACTGGGTACACTCGACGAGGGCTTTGGCGTACTCAATTCAACCAACACAGATCTTCACACGACCGCTATACAATACAGTCATCAAAGGCCATTCTGTCATGGAGCTCGAGTCGTATGCAGAGACCACATTCTGGATAAACCAGCTCAAGTACGTGGATGTGTGCCGTCAAATTACCGATGCTACGGTGATGGCCGAGGAAGGGCTGAATGTTCCCCAGACAAACCATTTTGCGTCGCTGTTGCATTCTTTTCACAACTCGACACCTTCTTGCCTGAAGTATCTCGAGGATCCCAGATCGGTTGGATCCGAGAGATCACGAGAAATGGAAAAATGCATGCTCGAAATCACTTACCAAAACATTGTCTTGCGGCTGCATAGGCTCCATCATTTGCAAGGCTATCGAGATAGCAAATGGAGTTTTGCATCTTCCGAATCCATTTCAGCAGCAAATAGACTCGTTGATGTGCTGATCAGATCGGGCGAGGCCTTCCCAGAACTGCTCCGATACTATTTGACCATTGACTTCGCATTGGGTGCAGTGAGTACCTTGATGGTCGACGTCTTTTACCGCTCTCGTGAGAGTTTTCCGGAACTGGAAAAGATAGCACGTATTCTGGACCTGATGGAGGACTACTCAAAAGCAGCGATGTTCCTGAAAAAGTTCGTCAATGACTTCTCCGAGACTATTCGGGCAGTGCAAAGCATTTTTACCGAGGAAGAGAATATGCAACGCATGTCGGAGGCATCTGGAGAACGACAGCTCAAACTTGCCTTCCGAGATATTTTGCGACAGGGACTGCTCAAGAGTTTAGAAACGGGGAAAGTCGCGAAAGAGTCTGAGCCGCCTCTCACAGAGCAAGGTGATCATTTGTGGAGTGAGCAAAGCATCGTCAAGGCTCTGAGCTCCATTCTGGAGATGTAATGATCTATTAGCTGTCTATTAGCGTAGTCTATACTCTAGCGTGCGACCTGTAGCACTAATCACTTCTACCCAAAATGAATTTTCCTTTCGGCTCCCCGAATTCTTCGCCGAACTTGTAGATACTTTGGCCTCTTAAAATCGTCTCAACCACTTTTCCGCGCACAGGCATGCCATCGTACACAGTGAGCTTGTTTTTGTACATCATCTTTTGAGCGTCGAAAGTCCAGTATTCGTCGCAGTCAAATACGCAGAAATCCGCGTCCTTTCCCACGGCAATCTCTCCCTTTTGGGCGAGTCCGGCCTGCTTGGCTGGTCCCGTGGAGCACCATTTCGCGATTTCCGGGAGCTCTACCCCGTACTGGTAGGCCTTTGTCCACAAAACAGTCAAACCGAGCCCCACGCTTGTGATGCCGGCCCAAGAAGTCACAAAATTACGGGCATGTGCTTCCTTCAGGTTAGGCGTGCATGGCGAATGGTCGCTAACGACACACTGGATGTCGCCGTCTTTGAGGGCCTGCCACAAGTCGGCCTGGGTTTGCTCGGACCGGATTGGCGGCACGACTTTGTACAACACCTCGCCGTTAGGGATCTGCTCAGCAGCGAACGCAAGGTAGTGGAAACACGTTTCGACACTGACCTGGTCTTTTAATTTGCGCAACGTCGGCAGCGCCTGGCTGGTGCCCAAATGCACGATATGTAATTTGAGATCCGGGTACTTCGGTGCGACGCGGGCGATTTCCTCGATCGCATCCACTTCGAACTTGTCTGGCCGCAACGCTAAGAAGGTCGAATATGCGCTCGGGTCGTCCTCATGAGTGTGTCCACACTCAGACTCGATTTCGGCATGGAACAGCAGCACCGTATTGTGCGGTTGTAGAACAGCCATGGCCCGGTCCACGTCCTCCATAGTGACCATGGGAAAGTCCGGGTCCAATCCCTGCATCAGGAAACACTTAAATCCGAGCACGCCCCGTTCGATCATCGGAGCGAGCTCGCCCGAGTTCGACGGGATGACGCCGCCCCAAAAGCCCGTATCGACCCAGCACTGGTTCTGAGCGGCCTCCAGCTTGAGTTCGAAATTTGCCAAGCTCGTAGTCGGAGGAAGGGCGTTCAGGGGCATGTCTACGACTGTTGTGACGCCACCAGACGCTGCAGCCTTTGTCCCGCTCTCGAAGCCTTCCCATTCAGTGCGCCCCGGCTCGTTCAAATGGACGTGAGTGTCGATAAGTCCCGGAAGAATACAGAGATCGCCGAAGTTGTGAGCTGAGGGGTCGAGGACGCCCTTTTTTATCTCGGCAATACGGCCATCTTCTATATACACTGTTGCCTTGACGAGCGAGCCGTCAATGCATACACGGTTTGAAAAAATCGACTTCATCACCTGACCGTTACTTGTGTGAGTCCAGTAGAGGTGGTCTGTACCGGTAGAGGTGGTCGGAACAATAAGGGGACCATTCGAAATTTTTAAGGAGACGAAATTGTTTAGGATTTGATGTACTCAGCAAGCGTCTAGATACCTCTTAGCTATCCAAGTTTCCAATTATCTTTAGCAGTTTCTACATCTAACCCCTTACTCTCGTCGCCACGTCGCCGCCCTTGTCGTCACCTCCTATAGCCTCCTACTGTCGCCTCTTTTCATTGCCTCTTACCGCTGCCATCGCCTCCCACTTTGTCCCGTCGCTCCCAATTCGTTTACACCGTCCTGCGCTCCGCAGTTCGACCCTAGACACACAGGCCAACCACAGAGGATGTCTCAGGAACTGCTGGACTACCACAACGTGCTGCTGAAGGCGATCTTCACGGAGGCAATCATCGACGGCCAAGAGCCTGCGAAGATTGATCAAGTCGTGTCGGACTTCGACAGCACGGCGTACCATATCTCGACGCCGAGCTCGAAGAGCCAGATCCTGCTGAGCCTGGCGATGAAGGCGTGGCCGGACCTCGCGAAGTACGGCGCAAACGAGCTGCTCAACGCCGAGTACAAGGGCTACGTCACGGACGTCGAGCCGGGCTACAATTTCTCGCTGCTCATTGATCTAGACACAGTCACGGAGCTGACCGTGGACAAACGCACGGAGCTCGTCGACAAACTCAGCCTGCTCCGCCGCAACGCCATGGCCGCGCCCTTCGAGCTGGCCTTCGCTATGTTCGATGAAATGGCCGCGGAGGCGCGCGACTTCGAGCCGGGGACGTACGAGGCGGACCCGGCAAAGCTCGAGGTCATGGCCGTGCGGTACCGCGACGAGGAGACGATCTACGTGCAGCCCAATTTCGACCGCGTCACGGTGATTTTCAGCACCGGGTTCAAGGACGAGACCGACCAGGTGCTGGGCAAAGTGTTCATCCAGGAGTTCGTCGACGCGCGCCGCCGCGCTCTCCAGA
The DNA here is from genome assembly GCA_030584945.1 of Starmerella roubikii. Taxonomy (NCBI): domain Eukaryota; kingdom Fungi; phylum Ascomycota; class Dipodascomycetes; order Dipodascales; family Trichomonascaceae; genus Starmerella; species Starmerella roubikii. The sequence goes on along the minus strand of JAJMCC010000029.1, from coordinate 54,182 downwards.
ACGCGCCGCAGGTCCTGTTCAGCAAAACCGCGCCCCTCGAGGTGCAGAAGTCCGGCGTCCAGGACCGCTCGTCCAGTTTCGTCACGTTTGTGCTCTTCCCGGCCCACATCGTGCCGCGCCGCCGGCAGCGCGCCATCAGCCATGTCATGACATTCCGCGACTACTTCCACTTCCACATCAAGTCCAGCAAGGCCTACGTGCACTCGCGCATGCGTCTGCGCACGGGCCAGTTCCTGAAGGTGCTTAACAGAGCGAAGCCTGAGAACGCGTAAAAAAGGCGCGAATGCGCAGTGTTGCGAGGAGCGTCGTGAGTAGTGTCCAGCGTCGCAGCGTCGTGAGTAGCGTCCAGCGTCCAGCGTCGTGAGTAGCGTCCAGCGTCGCAGCGTCGTGAGCAGCGTCCAGCGTCGCAGCGTCGTGAGCAGTATAAGATTAGAGACCCCACCCGCACATACAGGCTTTGTGAATAAGTAAAATTACATATGACGAGTGTTCGTTTTAGAAGCCTCCGCATCCAGCAGCGCCGCTACCGATACAAGCGCCGGGCATGCCAAGCAGGCCGCCGGCCAGGAGGTACGGATTAGCTCTTTCCCCCGAGATAATTGGATCGGGCCCGCCCGCCGACCGCCCCATGCAGCTGCCTGAAGAGCACTCGCCCACTCCGACGCGGCCACTGCAGTTCCCAGCAACGCACGTCGCGCTCGAGTCGTAGTTGACCGAGAATTGAGGGTCGGCCGCATACGGAAAGCCTGTCACCGGCGGCGGCTCGAGTCCGCGCTTGCGCAGGCGCTTCGCCACTTTCTCGTATTGCTTCATAAGACGCTCACGGCGCACCTCTTCACTGTCGATCCTCATTTCCTTGGCCTCGTTTACAACGGCATTATGGGTAGAGATGTGCACACTGTCGGCCAGTCCCTCGCGGAGCTTAGGCCCCTTGCGGCTGTGGAACAATGATTTGGTGGCCGGCTCGCGCATGAGCTCGCAATACCAGCATGCACAGCTGGTATAGGCCTCGCCAGTGAGTTTCTGATACTCTTGGCTCGTCCATTCGAAACTGTCGGAAAGCTTGCCCTCAACAACACGGTCGTCGTGATTGATCAGCGAGCGCGCGCGTCCCTGACAGTAAATGTAGTACTTTTTCGGCGCGAGCTGGTGCGTGTGCCAGGCAAGATCGACGTCTAGCGTCGGCACGGCCATTTTGCCGATCGAATCCGCAATGAGTTTGATGAACACCTCGTACTTCTCGAGCAGCCGGCCCATGGTCCCGCGCAGAGCCGGAGAGTGCAGCCAGTCCAAATCGTCCATCTTCGCGACGAACGAGCTTTGTCGAAGCACGGCCGCTTGCAAATCCAGCGACGCAAACGGCGTGCTCGTTTCGCAGTACGCAGACACCATTCGGCGCTCGGACATGCGCTGCGGCCGGTTTGGCCCGCCGGTGCGCGTCAGTTTCGCAACAGCTGTCTCGTTCTGGTTCACGGTTTCCACAATTCCTCGTAGGCTCGTGACGGGCATCCCCAGCCGCGGGTCCGTCTCGGCCAGAAGCTCGTCCTCAGTCATGCCTTTCAGCAGTAGCAGGTTCACGTAGATGTGCTCCCGCGACGCCAGGGGCTTTCCTGAGGAGTTCAAGCACGTCCACGCTAGCGGCTTGTCAAAATGGTAGAGATCCGTCGCGTCCTTGCGGAACTTCATGAGCTTCAGGCTGTCGTGGGTCACTGAGAACCCGCATTTCCCGCAGCGGCGTGCCATGCTGGCCCTCGTGTACTTGCGCCACGGCACGGGCAGTGCCGCGTTGCACATGGGGCATACAACCGTCTTCTCACCCTCGACCGCTTCCTCAATCGCCTCCCAATGCCTGCCCGTGCGCTCGACAAACGCCTCGATTGCGTGCGGAGGCGGCATATATACCGTATCGTCGGACATGCACTCGTGGATCTCGCTCCACGGGAGCCCGAACTGCCAGAACCCGAGCCTTTGGCTGCGCAGGCAGTCGTCCAAAAAGTGGTGCGGGCTCAGCATATACGAATGCCAGACCATGAGCACGTCCAGCGGCGGCAGAGTCAGCGGCCGGTTACCCTGAGCAGCCGTGGGGTCGAGCTTAACGAGGCCGCTCGCCGCGCACGTCACAAAGGGCAGATCAGCGCTAATGTTCGTAGCCGGCACGCACGTCTCGTACCAGGCCTCGAAACGGTCGACGGCCTGGGCTACGAATATTTCCCAGCGCCGGTCGATCTCTTGCTTATCCTTACCAGAAATGCCGTAAAGGCCATCTTGATGAGAAACCTCATCACGCAGGTCCGCGAACGCACTCAAAAGCTCGAGATGTGCAATGCAATCGTCAACTGATGGTGTCAATTGCTCCGCAAACGTGAGTTTCCGTGTGTTTGTTGATTTCGCATACGACGGCGGCAGCTCGCCGTGCCCTCCATTGCTGTTCCTGCTCGGCGGCTCTCCGTCCGGCGGGACGACATAGGACGGGTCTTTGATTGAATGATCTGCGACCGACATTTTCAATCGGGGTATACGAAGCCCAAGATAAGGCCTAGAGCGCTATCTAGATAGCTGGGGCAAAAACGGCCCACGCCGATGACGTCATCGCGCGGATCAATCCGCTTCGGATAATCGCGCATGCGGATTATTTCCATGTCTGCTGACAGTTTTCCTGGTGCTAACGAAGTTTTAATGTGTAGACCCACACACCTAGCTAATGCTAATACGTAAAAATCACAAAATTTCCAAGCCATGGTCATCGAACCATGCATACTCAGAACGGCAAGGCGAGCACAACTCTCCGCATATCGACGTCGACCTCGTGGTTCACAAGCAGCCAGTAAACAGCCGCCTCGACGAATTGGCGGAACACGAGCGCCACGGTCTGGATATGCGCTGCTGAAGGGTCCGAGACGGTGCGCGCCGCGAACGCCGCCGCGAGGTCGATTGGCAGCGTATCTTTGAGGTTTACCTCGTCCTGCAGCCGCGAAACGGCGTCGGCCACAACCGACGCCGGCGTCGCCGGCTCTGTGAACGGCGGCGGGGTCGGCACTACTGCCTTCTTCAGGTTTTTCGCGCCGGGTATTTGGACGACGATTTCGCGCATCTGGAAGTAGCGGTGCGCCGTCGACGTCAGCAGAGAGTAGGCCTGCTGTCTGAGCGGCGAGAGCGCGCCTTGCAGCTGCTCCTCTTTCGCGTCCGCCCGCGACTGCGAGGCCCTGCCCGTGATTTTATACCAGATCATTCCGCGGACGAGCTCGGGGCCGAGCAGGCCCGCGGAAATGTAGTAGTGCATGAGCGGTGAGATCTGGCAGCCAATGACGTCGGTGAGGTCCTTCGGCAGCTGGTGGTCGTCCCACAGTCCAAGCTTGCCGTCGACGTGGAGCACAGGCTGCCTGCGAACAAAGGTCAAGGCGCGCTGGTACTGCGCGAGGTAGGCAGGGTCCTGGAGAGCCAGGGCCGCGCGGTACAGCGAAACCGCCGGCTGCGCCGGGTCTGCCGCGGGCCCACCGAGCTGGACGGCGAGCTGCGCGGCGAGCCGCAGGCCAGTGTCGAGATTCGCGTTGTATGCGGATCCTTCGAGCAACGGAAACGCAGTGGCCGTCACGGCCGAGTGGCCGAGGCCGACAAACAGCTCGACAAAGCTGGCCTGGCTGAGGTGCAGCTGCGCGAGCACCGTCGACCGCCGGACCATGAGCGGCTGCGCCGTGAAGAAGTCGAGAATGACGGGCACGTCCGCCCACAGCCACGTCTCCTCGGCGCCGAAGACGTGGCTGATCAGGTTTTCGCCGTGCATGAACGCGAGCTCGGCCGCGGCCAGCGCGGGCGCAACCAAGAACGGGATCTCGGCCTCGGCCAGTGCCCGTATCAGCCGACGCCGCGCAAGACCGTCCTCGTCGAGACGCGATGCGACCGTCCGCCCGGGACCGTCGAACACGACAATGACCGAGCGCTGCGACGTGCGGCCAATGCGCGCAACAACCTCAGAGGGGCTCAGTCCAGCAAGCGACTCGGCAGAGACGCCCACAACTGCACCTTGTAGGTCGCACGGCTCGGCAAGCTCGACCGCCGGAAGCTTCATAAGGGTTGACTGACGCACGCAATCCGGAGATATGTATCCTGAGTTCGGCTCAGGTTGTAAGTAATAAAATGTTATTTCTGGTTCGTAGTGTTGGTTTTGAAATGCGATTTCGGTTATTACGGCTCAGGCCGCGCTGTACTGCGTTGCACCTCAATGTGAAATTCTTTAAGGGGTTGGATCAGCTTGGGTAGATTGCAGTGAATGGCTACTTTGCACGCTATTCTAGTTGAAATTACATCTGCCGGGTTGCTGGCGTCTGCCGGGTTGCTGGCGTTGACGGCCAGGTGTTTAGCGACTGTTGCATTGTTTAGATCTACTCCCCAAACTGCACTGTGAATAGCTTCATTGATTACTTCCGATCAATCAAACCCGCCTTCAACCGCCTCTTCAACCGCCTCTTCAAACCGCTTCTTCATCCCGCAATCTCCAAACCGCGTCCTCGTTTTGACCTCGGTTCTGTCGAACTTCACTCTTCGTAGGGTAGTCCCGATGGATATAGATCGGATCATAGACAGTGTTGGCGGGCGGCGAAGCACGGGACGTGCGGTGAGCCCCGTGAAGCTACTCCGCCAGCACTGGATCTCTGAGCGCGCGGCTCCGATTCTTCTGCCTTACCAGGGCGAGCTGCTGGCCAGCGTTCTGGAGGACGTTCGGCGGCTACGCGACCACGTAGAGACCACGAGTCTGTCGCTTTTGGATGACAATAACGAAGGCATGATAAACGGCGTGCGCCTTGGCGACATAAAAGTCCAGCTTTTGCTCATAGAGACCGAGCTCGAACGCGTTAAATACATCGCGCGCGCCTACATCCGCACGCGCCTGGCCAAAATCGACGAGTTCCGGTACTTTTACCTACGAACACAGAACGAGCTCGCCGAGCAGGGGCTTCCCGGTCCAATGAGCCGCGACGAATGGATTTACTGCCACCGCCACGCCGAGCTGCGCGCGGAGCTGTATCTCAGCGCGTTTCTGCATAAGTTCCCGACGGAGTTCCAAGATCTGGCGGAAATGAGCCCGCAGGCGGCAATGATAGACGAGCCGGACATGAACAAGCCCGTGGCAATGCGGGCTAAATCCACAAAGACGATTGCCGTGGGCGACGAAATCGTAGAGCTTTTGAGCGGGGAAGTGTATCTCTTGAGGTACTCTGCAATAGCCGACATGCTGGATGAAGTCGAGCTGCTCTAAGATGCAATTCAGAGTTATTGCTGCAAAGCACAGTCGTAGGTATAAACGCGCTCCACTTGTAAGTTAATATGTATGTGCAACCATCTTTAATTACTCTCAATGGTATCGTCTATATCTGTCGGTCCGGCTCTTTGCCGACGATTCGGTATTCTGTTCGCCGCAATTCGCCATTCTGTCCGCGGCTCGACTATTCCGTCCTCGGCTCGAGAATCGTCTCTCCGTGTGCCGCGGCGAACCGATGCCCGTACGTGTAGATACGCTGACCCCTCAGAATCGTCTCCTGAACACGTCCACGCACCCGCTTGCCATTGTACGGCGTGTACTTGTTTTTAAAGTGCATTTGGTGCTGCTGGAACGTCCACTCGACCGCCGGGTCGAACACACAGAAATCGGCATCGAGGCCAACGGCAATGCGGCCCTTACGGTGCTGCAGCCCTGCCTGCCGCGCTGGCGCGGCCGCAGTCAGTTCCATTATTTGCGGCAGCGTCAGCGCCGCCAGAGCCTGCGCCTGCGTGAACAGGATTGTGAGCCCCAGGCCAACGCTGGCAATGCCGCCCCATGCCTGCATAAAATCGCCTATGTCCAGCAGCTTCAAGTTCGGCGTGCACGGCGAGTGGTCACTGACAACTGATGTGATTAGCCCCGTTTGCAACGCGCGCCAGAGTTCGGCTTGGTTCTGCGCAGACCGGATGGGCGGACAGCATTTGAACAGTGTGTCCCGCTTCGGAATGCTCGCGCTGTCGAGCGCAAGGTAGTGGAAACAGGTCTCGGCCGTGATCGAAACGCCATCGGCCCGGGCCCTTGCTAAGCCCGGAAGCGCGTCTTTGCTGGCCAAATGCACAATGTGGAGGTTGACACCGGGGATTTCGCGGCCCAGCGCGATCACGGCGTCGATGGCGTCGACTTCCCACTTGTCGGGGCGCGAGCGGAGGAAGTTCTCGTACAAGGTAAAGTCCTTCACTGGTGCATTCGCGAGATGCGACACGGGCGGGTGCGGGTTGCCGCGGCTGATTATAGGCGTCAGCCCGAGATCCTCCTCCTCGTCGGCCTCTGCGGAGGCACTGTCGCCCAAATGAGCGCAGTCGGCGCAGTCCATCTCCGCGTGGAACATCAGCACGCCCGGTGTGCCCTTCATGGCCAGCATGGCATTCCGGACGGTTGGAATCTCGACCATGGGAAAGTCGGCCACGCCGCTGTCGATGAGGAAGCATTTGAATCCTCGCACGCCGCGCTTCAGCAAGGGCACAAGATCGTCAACATTTGACGGCACGAGCCCGCCCCAGAAGGCGACATCGACCCAGCACTGGTTTTTAGAGGCCTCCAGTTTGATCTCGAGATTCTCGACGCTCGTCGTGGGCGGGATCGCATTCAAAGGCATGTCGACGACGGTAGTCACGCCGCCGGACGCCGCAGCTTTTGTCCCGGTCTCAAAGCCCTCCCAATGTGTCCTTCCAGGCTCGTTCAGGTGTACGTGTGTGTCAACTAGTCCGGGCAGCACGCAGAGGTCGCCGAAATTCTGGGCCGTGGCATCGATGTGGCCGATCTCAATAGCGGTGATTTTCCCGTCAGCAATGCGCACAGTCGCCCTCTGCAGCTCGCCATCAATGAGGATTTTGTTTCCAGCAATAGCTGAGTAGGTCTGCGATTCGAAGTCCATCGTGGATCGTCGGTGAAAAAGTCCGTTCCGATGTCGACCTGCCGCGGAGGCGCGTTATTACGTGGTTCGGGTTATGCACCTTTGAGTCGAGGTGACAAAATATAGATTAGAGCCGCTATTCAGCTACAGTTATGTATTTGATGTCGTAGTGAGGGATGGGAGTCGTTCTTGCGAAAGCCTTTGGACTTACTTAGCCGGTGTCGCGGCTGGCTTGGAAATTCTCTATCTCTGGTGGGCTTGTTTGATGGCTTTCGTGTTTATGTATTAAAAGTGACTCACGCACGACTAGAGACACCGGAGTGCGATTCCGCACTCGTATATCGTTTTCGGACAATTGCGGGGTACCCTACGGTATGACTGAAAGCCTCGAAAATCAAAAGGAGTATTGGGACCAGCGCTGGGCCGACCAGCAGACCCAGTGGAAGCTTGCTGAGCCGCACGCCTCGCTAACGAACTACATTGAGCTCATTGCCCCAGCAGCCGAGCGTGATTCGGGGCATCGCAGGCTAACAGTGTTTGTGCCGCTGTGTGGGTCTTCAGTTGACGTTCAGTGGCTTCAGGAAAACCAATACAGAGTCGTCGGCTGTGAAACGAACGCACAGGCCGTTCTAGAGCTCTTTGCCCATATCAAAGCCAAGAAGCATAGAGTCACACTGGCCTCACGCAAAACGGTCGATATGTACGCGAATGAAGACGAGAGTTTGCGCGTATTCCAGTGCGACTTCTTTGATCTCGCCGCCGGCTTCGCCCATGTCGATGCCGTGTATGATCGTGCTGCGCTTGTTGCGTTACCGCCGGCCACACAGAAACAATACGCGAACCATATGATGCAGATTACCAACAACGCGCCACAAATTCTCGTTGTGGCCGAGAGCTTGCGGCCAAACGCTGACCCGCCGCACTCGGTTTCTTTCGAAATGATCAAGGATTACTACGGCAGGTCCTACAACGTGCTGCGGCTCTCTGAAGCGGTCCTCGCTAGTAGCATGGATGAAAAAACTTACCTGCTCACGCCAAAATAGAAGCTTCTGTGTCGAATCTGCAAATGATATAAATGGTTGCTTTAGTTTAGAGGCGCAGATTAACAAGTGTTCCCGAGGTTTCCAAGCTGAAGTTGTGCAAGCCAATTAGTATTCGTATGCCCTCGTTGTTGTGGTCTGGGAATGATAGCAGTTCAAACTAATCCTAGTTGCTTAAATACATAACTAGAGATAGTGAAGGAGAATTTTATACCTAAAGCTAGTAAAGGTCTGTGTAAGCCTGATGAACGCCTCAACAAAGTAGCTATCCACTGCTCTCAAAACCTCTGCCGCTGAGCTCCTTCTTCACCTCGAAAGACCTGTCTAATGCGACTGCGTCTCCACTGGATATCGACCTATTAGAGACACAATTGATGCGAGCTAGGCGCGCCTTCTGCGAGCCGGGCTGCCCTTTTCCTTCGCGCCTAGCCCAAATCTTTTCTTCATCCTTCCAACGAAGACACATGATGAAAAACTAAGCGTTGAGTCGCCCCCAGTTCGCTGGAGTCCCTTGACCGGGCGAGGCACGCTGAAACAACCGCCTCCCTCTTACCTTGTTACTTGAGGCGGAAACTTTCTGACCCCTTCGTTAGATAGAACATAACCACTTTGTCGCCCAGCGTACATATATATAAGCTATGGCCTAAATGCAGAATCATATGTACTAGAGTGCGAGCTCAGAAACTCACGGGTTGACTCGCTGGATCTTCCACCCATCGTTTTCGGGAGTATACTCGATCCGATCATGAATCCGCGACGAGCGGCCCTGCCAGAACTCCCACCGATACGGCGTGACGCGAATGCCGCCCCAGAACGGCGGGCATTCAAGCACCTTGTCGTCCTTGAACTTCTGCTCCACCTCTTCGTACTTGTTTTCGAGCGTCGCGCGCGAGTCCACGGGCTGGCTCTGGTGCGAGGCCCAAGCGCCAATCTGCGAGCCTCTTGGCCTCGACTGGAAGTACTGCTGGGACTCCTCGCGGGTCATGCGCTCGGCGGTGCCGTCCACACGCACAACACGCTCGAGTTCCTTCCAAAAGAAGTCGATCGAGACGTACTTGTTTGTGCGCAGGTCGCTGGCCTTGCGGCTGTGTTCCCAATTCGAGTAGATCACGAACCGGCCGTCATGGTCGAGCTCTTTCATTAGCACTGGGCGCACACTCACTTTCCCGCTGGGCAGCTCGGCGGTAGCCAGATTCAATGCCTCTGGAATCGAGATTTTCGCATCGCGTGCCTGCTGGAACCAGGTCCGGAACTGGTCTACCGGGTTCTTCTCCACATCGGACTCAGAAAGAGAGCCCTTTGTGTACTGCTCAGTCTCCAAAGGTGATATTAAGGACATTGTGAACTACAGTGAATAGCGTGATCCCTCTTATATACCTACCCGAGGGCTCGGGTTCTGGAGGCGAGAGATCGAAAGGTGCGTAGAAGTGTGCAGCATAGATCGCTGGGACCGAGGATACATAGTATAGTATGTTAGACGATACAAGTTTGAGGAGGAGGAAGACCTAGCTCTATTGAAAATTTACAAGCTCTTGGGGGCGTCGAGCTCAGGGCGGGATTAACAATCGTATCGAGAGCGAGGCGTGGAGGGTCTGCGCAGCACAACCTGAATCGCTTAGGACCGAGTTATCTGCTCAGAATTTGGAAGACTGTTGTGCGCACCATGTCTCCGCTGATCTGAACAATGCCAAACAGGACGTTTAACGTCGATATTGCGTCCCCAAAACTCATTCGACTAATGTAGAAGCAAGCAATCTCCGGACTACGAAGCATCTAGCGTTCAACTCGCACAGTATATAGACTCGTAATAACAGATAGGGCCATACTATCAGATAGACTCATAACAGCAGCCCAGCCGCTCTGGCGTGAAACTTCGAATTAGCCTTGGCATATTATATAATCGTGCATCAAGAGGCGATCACCGCATTCAGACCTATGGATTGTATTTCTTGGGCTAGCCTAAAATAGAAATATATGGCCATGCGCACAGGTCATATATATGAAATCATGTATCAATGGGGTTCTTGCGGTTCATACACACGATACGCCTGGACTTCCCCGCCAGCTGCATCAAACTAACGGTAGGCGGTTGAACCACGTATCTCATGCAGGGTGAGGAGATGCATGAGGCATTAAAACATCTGCCACTAGAGATGAGATGAGAAATCGATACGCAATATATGCGTACGAGCTGCACATGTGCCAGGCTCCGCCTGATCTTTTCCTCCGAGATTCACACTTCGTGCCTGAGACTCATTTACCCCACAACCTCCATGCAGCAGCAGGAAGTTTCTCTCTCCGCACGCGATTTATAATAGGTACACGTGATGACGGCCGCAAAGCGTACGAACCGGATACGTCTCGAGTGATCACGCCCATATATAAGGGTGCGTCCGTGGTTATTCCGTAACTTTAATCTATATTTTCCAAAAACATGTCTGACGTTCCATTTCTAAATGCACATGACACAATTATTGACGAGTATATGAGCTCTCATACTCTCACGGAGAACGTGTCTCGGCTCAAGACCCGCTCACAGGGCGATGCCGGTGGCCGTGTCCTGATCCGCTCGGACTGGTCTCCTGATAACGGCAAAGTTGCCGTGCTTTCTGGCTCCGGCTCGGGCCACGAGCCGGCGCACATGGAGTATATTGGCAAGGGCCATCTCGCTGGCTGCATCCAAGGCGAGATTTTCGCCTCGCCCAGTGTCGGCGCCGTCGAGCAAGCCATTGACGTCGTCACGGGCCCCGCGGGCTGCTTGCTGATCGTTATGGACTACACGGGCGACCGCCTGCACTTCGGGCTGGCCGCGGAGCGCGCGCGCGCAAAGGGCCAGAGAGTCGAGATGGTGCTCATCGGCGACGATATCGCGTTTTGGGGGAAGGACGACCACCCGCGTGGCCTTGCTGGCACGGTGCTTGTACAGAAGCTCGCCGGGTATCTGGCCGAGAAGGGTGAGAGCCTCGAGACGATCACGAAGGCGGTTAAGGAGATGGCCGGGCACCTGAGGACTTTGGCGCTCGCGACGAGCCATGCGAACGTCCCCGGCAAGGAGTCGTCGACCAAGGGCGAGCCTGCACTCGGCATGGGCATCCACAACGAGCCCGGCGCGCGCAATGTCGATGTAACGAACGCGACGGACGCGGTCAAGACGGTGCTCTCTGCCCTCGAGGAGACGCTCGAGCCCGGATTCGACAAGTACGTCATGCTTTTGAACGATCTTGGCGGGTGCAGCGTTGAGGAGCGGGCCGTGCTGACGAACCACGCGCTGCAGCAGTTTGGCATCGAGCGTGTCTCACACTTTATCGGACCAGCCACGTTCATCACGTCGTGCGACATGCACGGCTTCTCGATCACGCTGCTGCCGGCGAAGCCCGAGTACGTGGAGGCGTTTGTCGCGCCGTCGTCGGCCGCCGGCTGGCCGCGTGTGCGCGAGGTGCACAAGTCGAAGTACATCACGGCGCCGAGCACCGGTGGCGGGGAGCAGAAACCGGAGGGCCCCGTCGAGCACAGCGAGAGTAACGAGAAGATCGTGCTTGCTATCGCTAACACTCTGATTGCCGCAACCAAGGACCTGAACGATCTCGACGCGCTTAGTGGCGACGGCGACACGGGAGACACCTACGCGGCCGGCGCGCAGGCTCTCAAAAAGGCCATTGAGGCGGGCGAGCTGCCGTCGAAGGATCCCTCCGAACTGAGTTTGCACACAGCCGAGCTTCTTGAGGACGGGATGGGCGGCACGTCGGGCATTCTCGGTGCGCTCATTTTCACGACGGCGTCGAAAGCACTCAAGGAGGGAGACTCTTGGTCGGAGGCGCTCGTCCGCGGTGTGGAGAACATGAAGCGGTACTCAGGCTCGAAGCCGGGGAATCGCACGATTCTCGACGCGCTCACACCGGCGCTCGACGCGCTTTCTTCGGGCGGCTCGCTCGAGGACGCTGCTAAGGCGGCACGTAAGGGCGCCGAGGCCACAAAGTCGATGCGTGCGACGGTTGGCCGCGCGGCGCATGTGCCGCAGTCGTCGTACAGTGGACACGTCGACGCTGGAGCCGAGGCAATCGCACGTATCTTCGAGACTCTCAGTTCTTCTTAAGTGCGTTTCGAGCCAGCAGTAATGAGTGAAAAACAATTTTGATGGGACTAGTTATTTGCTGATTAGAGCTCACGTATGATCCGATCCACACTTTGTAAGACTATGTGTATTGACGCAGAGGCAACTTACTTAGCATACACCGGACGGCGTGGCGTTGTAGGGGTGATTACGGATGAAAGGATTGTGACCTTAGTAACATTTATAGATTATACAACAAACTGAGCTCACCGCGGGATCCGATCGTAACCCTCGAAAGATTAGGACGTGCAGATTGCATCCCCAGGCCAAAATGGTGAAGTTGGTTGTATTAAGTAGGAGTTCGATCGAGCCACAGGAGAATCGCATTCAAAGTCGGACTTTCTTTTTTGTGTATGCTGTGAATATACGAAGCGATCTTAGCCATTCAGAATATAATGCTATAACACAGTCACTAGAAAGTACACTGGCGAATTCTTTTCTCAGTATGCAGATGCCACGGCCCAGTCAAAGTGGAATGCGTTCTGCTGCATCCTGAAAGTGAGCAGCAGAAAAACCGCGTTCCTGCATAAGAACAATATTGAAATAGAAGGTAGCGCTACAGCCCAACCGTCTCCCACAGTCGCCTCTACTCGTACCTCACTCTTGTCTCGGGTCGTACTCCATCTGTATGAATTTTTTAGTTTCAGGCAGCCCCTGCATTGCCCGAATGCTCTCCACATTCGCGTAATAATGCAGAATTGCGTACTTTAAAAGCAAGATCACGTAAACGGCCGCGAGAACTGGGCAGTACATTTCACCGATCCATTTGATAGCCGCGCTATTGAGGTCCTGGCCGATATGGATAGTCAGGATTGCAAAACCTACGTTCGGAAAGACCAGGCCGAACCAGGTCAATTTGAAATGCATCTGTCCCTGGAAAAAGCCCCATACGATGCAACCAAGAACAACGCTAAAGAACCAGAAACAGGTCATCCAGCACATGATTCCGAACCAGAGCCCAATAAGGCGGAATACTGCACCACTGTTGGCGCCATGGGTGATGTAAAATTCAGGGAATTTCTCTTCAGCAGCGTTGCCCAAGCCGATTAATGCAAGTCCGGTGAATGCTAGAGGACCAACCATAATGAACATTGCTGGACGCGCAGATGGTGGAGGAAGTCCGAAAATCGAAAACCGCAGCACCATCAACCCGTACAAGAAGGCGGATGCCAGAAATCCCAGTGCCTGGTATGTAATTCCGGCAACAATCATCTGTCTCGCTGACTCCCAGGGCTGATGGGGAGCCAAAGTACTCGCGATTGAGCCAACAAGCATAGGCGGGAAGATCAGAAGCAGCCAAGATGGGTTGATATCTCGGAAATCCCTCTCTGCGTAACCGAATAGCCAAACGTATTGAGAAAATGCTTGAATAGTTGTCACACCAACATACGCCCAAAAGAAGACTCGCAGAGCCTGGTGGAGCCATGGACCCACATGTGCTGCGCCGTACGCACTGGCACCCATTAAGATGTTGGCCCAGGCCAGAAAGTAGGCAGGAAGGAATGTCGATTCAGATTTGTCGACAAAAGAATTATAGAAGGTTGTTGGAAACATGATGGCTCGCGTAATTGTCACACAGGTATAGAATACAAGCACTCCAAAATTGAGGAAGTAGAGAATGAGCCCAATGATATGGATCCAGTAGGCGTCGTAAGGTAAACTACCCATTAAAGTAGCAAGCCCACCGGTCGCAATATTGAACAAATAGTGCATCCATGTGAACTCCTCAATTCTTTGTTTGAAAGACACCATTGTATTCGAAGACTTCATCTCACCGCCCGCATTATATGATGAGGTTAGTCAGTTGCGGAAAAAAATAAGGAACGCAGGGTCACAGGAATACGTGGGTACGCGGATTTTCTTACATCTTGCAATTCCACCATTTTATCTGAGCTCTGAAAACTTTTCATATGGTTTATAAAATTATTTGGCATATATCAACCTGAATATTTAAGGCCAGTCGTTATGTGTTTCGATTTTGTGCGGCGTCACTGACAATACGATCCCTAACCCAATACCTCCGTATTTTCTGCAGCGGCCGCGAACGGCTCTTACGATATCGTTGTTTATGGCTTGCACAGCCCGCAGGATCGGAGAATTGCGTGACTTGCTATGAGTGAATGACAACACAAAGACCGGCCGGAAAATTGAACATTCCCAACGTCCTCTAGTTTCAAATAGGTAAAATTAAGGCCGCCCTGAGGTAACACGGCAGTCTGCTGCTGTTCACTTGGGCAGGTCGGGCGGCACGTGGATAAAACAATTAATCCGGTTACGTCCGTAGCTATTTATTTTTTTTGCTGGATTAGCCACAATGGCAATGAGCGACCGGTAATTCGTCAGCCTCGTCGCCGACGCGCTGAATACTAAATATTTGTCCCGGATTGAGGATGAAGTTTGGATCCAATGCGTGCTTGATCTGACGCATAAGGTCAACCGTCGGTTCGCCGAGCTCTTTCAACAGAAGTTGACGCTTGCCCATACCAATCCCATGCTCGCCTGTGCACGTTCCATCGAGCTCAATGGCTCTTTCTGCAGTCCAGTTCGCAAAGCTGAGAATCTCGTCGAACTGTTTTTGCGGGTCATATGACATGCAACAATGGAAATTCCCGTCTCCGACGTGACCCACCACACAACCAATTAAGCCGCGCTTGCGGATTTCGCTGTGTGCTTCCTTAATATACGTGGATAGCTGGCTAATGGGCACGGCAGTGTCAGTACCGAGAGTTCTGTAATTTGGAGGAGAAGAACTCAACACACTAAATAGAACGTCCTTTCTTGCCGTCCATAATTCCTTTTCCTCGTCGTCTGTTTTTGGGAAAATAAAGCTCGACGCCTTGTGCTGCTTGGACATTCGCTTTATTTCCTCAATCAACGAGTCGACGTATTCCTGAGTGGGCCCACCGAACTTCAAAAGTAAAGTCTGCGCCTCGTCCCACTGCCGGTCGGTAATACCCGAGGTATTGAGGTAGCGCATAGTGCGGTCATCCACGAGCTCAATGGCGTCCAGCTTGTAGCCCGAACGCAGCACAGTCTGCACCATATCTGCGGCATCGCGGATATCCGGAAACGCGAGCAGACCCATTTTGCGGAATTTCGGCAACGGATGCACTCGCAACGAGGCCTCAACAACAATACCTAAGGTTCCCTCGGAGCCGACGAAGAGGTCGGTCAAATCGTAGCCCGCACTCGACTTCCGCGGCCGGCGGCGGGTTTTCACAATAGTCCCGTCGGCCAAAACAACAGTGACTCCGAGCACGTTCGTGTGCATAGTGCCCAGGGCGTACGAGTTTGTGCCGGAAGCATTCGTGCCGACCATGCCACCAATCTCGGCACCGGGACCGGGGTCGGGCCCAAACTGGAGGCCCAGCGGGTTCAACACTTCAGCCAAGTCCTGCCAGCCGACTCCGGGTTGCACAACAACGTCTAGATCCTTTTCGTGGACGGCAACGATGCTGGACATCCGATTCAGATCGATTGAGATCCCGTTATATACGGCCGTGATTTGTCCCTCTAAAGAAGTACCCCCTGAGAAGGGGACAACAGGGACCCGAAATTCGTGGCAGATCTTCACGATCTGCGAGACTTCCTCGGCATCTTTCGGAAAAATCACGGCCTGGGGGCCCTCACCTGGTTTCGGGTGACGGTACATCCAGCCCGTATCGCTGTGGCCGTTAAGAATGTCCTTGGTGGTGGACACATGCTCCTTGCCGACTACGTTCGTAATTTTCTCGAGGGCTTGAGCAAACTCGATGGAAGTTGCGTACTGCGGGACCGGCAATTTTTGTAAGGGAAGCGTAGACCTTAAAGGTACGGCCGGAGTCTCAGCCTTGAGCGTCCCTTGGTATTGCCAGCTAATTCCGATACCAGCACTGAACCCGGATATCAGTGAGAGTGCTAGCGTGCGGTTCGGCCAGATGCGTCGAGCGAAGTGTCGGAAATACATAACTTTTCATACATGCCGCGTTCTTCGAAGTAGTGACTTTCCATGCACGTGCATATGCGCGATATGCCCTCGCGATAGCGAAATCTGCACGATCTGCTCATAATTAGGGTACCTACCGGCGAGGTGAGACATGGTGATAACAACAAAAAACATGCTGGTGACCAACATGCTGGTGACCGACAAGATAACATTTACATTGTACATAGCTAGCTGAGATCGCGGTCCATATTAACTAGGAGTTCGTAGAAGAAAATCACGGAGCTGAAGTGGCTGCGCGGAGCAAGTGCCTCATTGACAGTGTGAACATTCTGGGAGTCAGACGTCAAGGCCGGTCGGTATCTGTACATGTTCGAAGTCAGATTCCAGTAATGAGCCGTGTCCGTGTTCCCAGTCATGAGTGCTGGGGCCATAACGACACTCTTCGTGCGATCGAAATGAAGAGCAACATGTTCGAGAACGTGTTTTGTGGTTCCGGCAATAAGATCCCAGTGCGGATCGTCATAGTAAGGAGAAATCGGCGCTACATCCAAGACATCCGTGGTCTCGACATGGATAAAGCCGAGCGAGTCCGAGCGCACTGGCATCAGCACTTTACTTTCTTCTCCATAGAAGCTGTTCGTATAGTTTGCCCCCAACTTGAAATCGCGAGCTAGCGTATCCACGAAGCCGACAACGCGCTTAGTCTCCTTCTCTACAGATGAGTCCGGCTTCACACGGTAGTTCACCTCGGCAACAACCTGCTCTGGGAGCGCGTTCACTTTGACGCCGCCGTGCACAATGTCGATCGCCTGTGTAGTCTCGACGAGAATCCGCGTGAGTCTGTCCTCCGCCAAAATCTGCGCCAGCGCATCAGATCGAGCCGGCGACTGCAAGCTCGTGTAGAGCTCCTTCTCATCCTTGTCTAAATCGAGACCATAGTGACCGAAGCACGAAAACATGCCGCGCACCACATTTTTCTCGGTCAAAGTCGCCGGCAAAGGCACGTCCTCCTCCAACATCGTTATAAGCTCAGCCATGAGCCCGATTCCAGTGTGATCAGGCGGCGCTGACGAGTGGCCTCCTGGAGTGTTAATTGTGAACTTGAAGTTGACGCGGCCCTTCTCAGCGACACCAGGAGTGGCGAAATACACGCCGTACTTATCTGTGAATCCGGCACCTTCGTCGATGAGCATTTCAACCGAGCCGTAGCGCTCTTCAATGACGTCGGCCAGCTTCCGGGCTCCTCGGAATCCTTGGATTTCCTCATCGAAGCCGAAACTGAGTAGCAGCGTGCGCTCGGGCCGCCATTTCTGTTTCAGTAAGGCCTCTACCGCCTCGTGGATGGCAACCAGACTGTTTTTAGTGTCACTTACGCCGCGGCCGAAAATTTTGCTGCCGTCGAACACAGCATCAAACGGCGGATGCTCCCACTCATCCAGAGTTTCTGCAGCCACTGGAACGACGTCCTGATGAGCCATCAGTACGAGGGGCTTCAAATCCGGGTTTGTGCCCCTTATTGTGTAGAGAAGCCCGTATGTATTGATTTTTTCAACGTGTTTCGTTAGCAATGGGAAGTGGTCGGCAAAATACTCGTGCAAGTCGTTGAAAACATCAAAACGCTCATCCTTCGTCACGTCGAAGGACATATCATCAAAAGTTACTGTCGGAATTCGAACGGCCTTCTGCAGGAGCTCCATTGAGTAGGCCTCGTACTCAGAAGTTGTGAATATCGACGAGTTCTCGACGTTTTTGCCGGCAAAATCGGGCACAATTAGGGGCGGCTGTGCACATTGAAGACTGACAGGAGGCGCCGGAACCGACTCGTGTTTGAACACAAAATACCCGCCTACGAAGAGCAGCGCTGCGCCAGTGGCGATCAGTCCAGAGCGAAGGCTCCGCTGCGGGGGATTCAGTTCTGGAAGCTGGATTGACATTTAGATGGTTGCGGGTTGGGCTATCACTGATAAGAGAGTACGTAATTTCCGGTATCGCTGAGTTAATATGCGCGGAGCGGGCGGGTCCCGACGGAAATTAAAAATTCGCTACAATCTGCTACAGATCTACCCGATCTCTGCTCCGGTCGCTCCGATCTTCGCGTCGAGATCTCGAATCGCAGAGCTTATATAGATCAGATGACCAATTACGAACTATCGCGAGCCAGCTGCTGGCTACGGCTAATATTTATAAGTAACTTTCAAAATAGAAATCGCCACTTGAGATGCCTACAGTCGTCAATGCCTATGGCGTGAAAGCGCCTGGGGAGGCTGTTGTGCCGTTGAAAATTAAGCGCCGCGATATGCTAGACGACGATGTGCGAATTGAAATTCAATGGGCCGGAGTCTGCGCGAGTGATATCCACTATGCAAAGGGCGGAGCCTCTCGCAATGAATCCTATTTCCCCTTGGTACCTGGCCACGAAATCGTCGGCCGCGCCATAGAGATCGGACCAAAGGTTACGCAGATCCATGTGGGCGACAAGGTCATGGTCGGCTGTCTTGTTGATAAATGCGGCGAGTGTCAAGAATGCTTGGCCGGCCACGAGCATTATTGTCAGCGCGCGCGCATCCAAACCTATAATTCTGTGGACCCGTATATGCCCGGCCAAGCGACTTACGGCGGCTATTCAGAACAGATCATCGTGAAAGAGTTCTTTGTTTTGAAAATCCCGCAGGCTCTGTGTTCTGATCCGGTGCTGCTGAGAGGCGTCGCGCCTATAGGGTGCGCAGGTATCACCATGTGGGCTCCCTTACGACAGTACGGCGTAGGACCGGGCAGTCGTGTTGGAATTGTAGCTCTTGGTGGACTAGGACATATTGGTGTGAAGCTGGCATGCGCACTAGGCGCTGAAGTGACTGTGATCTACCGAGCCCATGATCTGGATGCCGACGCGCAGAAATTTGGGGCGAGTAGATGCATCGACATGCTGAACCCCGAGGAGATGGCTGCGGCAGAGGGCTCTCTTGATGTCATACTCGACACCGTCCCCTGTGATCATGACTTCAATGCATTGCTACGCCTCGTACATTCTTATGGAACGCTTCATATCCTCGGATACTTCGGCGAAATCAAAAGCAATCCACTGCAGACGCTGGAGCTTGTGTGGGGTAGTAAAAGCATTGCGAGCTCGCTAATCGGCAGTATGGAAGACACGCGTGAACTTCTCGAGTTTTGCGGTAAGCACAAGATAGCCGCACAAACGGAAGTCGTACAGATGAAAAATGTCAATGCAGCTTGGCAGCGTGTAGACAGAAGTGAGGTCAGGTACCGTCTCGTGATCGACGTTTCAGAGTTTAGGATCGAGAACTCTAAATCGTAGATATAACCTTACAACGTTTGTACTGGTCGCTGAACTAGTGTGTCATATTATGTGAGTTAATCATGAAAGCAGCTGTGAGAGATCTATATCAGAATTGCGGACTTTTGATACTATGTATATCCGTATATCTGGAGAAGATCTGTCTCTGAATAAGTTGAGTCTCAGTTTCCAGGCTTCAGGACCCGGCTATAGTGCAACAACGATTCATTACACCCACTGAGATGTACAATCTGTGCAGTTTTGACATGTGCACATATACCTAGCAATCTGCAGAGGTGTCTGCACTGAGAAGCTTGAGAAGCTCGAATTAACTTTGACCACGAGATAAAATTGGATGAGGGATCTTGATAAGATGCATAGCGGGCTACTATGTCGAAGTGAAGGATTTATGAATCTATCTACCGTAAGATCTTCATTGAGCCATAAGATCTCTATTGAGCACCTAATCTGTTGCAGATTATTGGAAGGGGCTGGATCCAGCCAATCTTAATCAAGACACTCTCAATTCAACACCATAGGTATGCACGGCAACAACACTGTCCGCCAACCTATTGTTTTTGAGCCGGCGTTCTTGGGCCTCGACCAGATTCTATTTTTCAGGGTTCCAAGATCCTGGGGTTGTGCCGAACATCGTAGATAAAAATACCCTCGAGGCTCAAAAATAGCGCCAAGAAAACTTTCGGGCGTCGATGGAATCGGGATCCCCGCTAAATAAGCTTTTTTCTCGAGAATGACGTAGTTGCAGAATCAAGCCCTACTTTCATGCACCCCGATTGGCGGAGAGAAATTTCTTGGCAAGGAGAAAAGGCTTGTGACTTAGAAAGCGGATGCACACGAGTATACTACCTTGTTTCACTCGGCACCAATTATTCCGCGAAACTTGGATTTGCTAGGGATCAATATGTCAATCTCGCATAGATCGCTCTCGAGCTGGCAGTCGATCTTATTCTTATCGTGGCTGGGCTATGGTTTCCCCGCCTCGAATAGCAAATACTTTGTAGCTCTATTTCGAGCAATTTGACATTTCCACGAATAACTTGCTGCATAAAACCATATTCGGAGCTACTACGTTCTCGAGCCTTGCCTTACGAGCCCTGCCAAGCGAGCCTCGGTTCGGCGAAAACCGCGGCTCTAATCGCCATGCGTCTATGCAACAAAGGTAAGCAATGGCAGGAAGCTGACATATTTATTAGACGTATCAAGGAGTCCAAGCGGTAATGCGAGTAGTGCTTATATGCACGGGAAAAAAATTATCGGGGGTCTGGAGGTATGTTCCAAGAGGACCCAGAGAATCCAACGAGTATGTACTTGCCACATCGGCACTTATTGGTTGGCCGATCGTCGGCTGCATAAAATCGAGTTACCTACCCACTGATTACTACTACATAGGCGCTTTGAAATATATTTGCTAAATCACGGTAAATAGGTAAGCTGAGTACCAGTGTCCCAATCCTGTTCCGTTGAACTTGCTTGAACATCGCGTTTCCGTGCATAACCGATAAATACTATAAAAAGGGTGAGAAGGGTCCCCGGAAAAAAGGTTACGATAGGCGCGCGATCATGAGCTCAGAGGATCGGCAGGGGGTCATAGCGTGCCTGCGATGCAAGGCACGCAAAATTAAGTGCGACCGGGAAATGCCGAAGTGCACGAACTGCGAGAAGAGCGGTAAACCCTGCTTGACCAATGATCCGGCCACGGGACGGCGCGTTCCGCGCAGTTATCTGAATCATCTCGAAACGCGCGTTAAGCAGCTAGAATATGAGCTGGAGACGCTGCGCCAGGTCACGGCGACATCTCTGCCTGCATTTTCCTGGATGCCCGAGTCGGATCTCCCGTACTTGGGCAGCACGGCCGGGGTTACCTTCACAGAGCTTCTGGCCGATGAGATGAGCCAGAACAATCTCGATGGCAGGTCGTTCGACGATTACGCGAAGCTGATTACAATCTGCGAGCCGCCGCGGTTTTTGCCGAAGGACTCGGTCTGCTTGCCCGTGGATCTGCCGAGCAAGCGCCAAGCCGAGTCGCTTGTGAAGTGGTATTTCGAGCAGATTAACGCGACCATGCCTGTACTGCACCGCGACCAATTCATTCGCCAGTACTTCGAGCCCGTGTATGGGCCGATCAGCCCGGACCTCCATATCTGCTCTGACTACACAAAGCTCACCGTTTTGAGGAGCCCGACCGAGCCCGGAACGGGCACTTTCTACCGGAGGTGGGTCGACTGCGGCAACTCGATTGCCGCGGCGCCGGAGCCGAGGATTCGGTGCTGCCTCTACTTCCTTTACATGATCTTTGCATTGGCCACGGTGAGCAACAACCGCGTGTCCTCAACGGACCCCGAACTCGGTCCAAAATACCTGAGTGCCAGCATATCCTACTACTCTATAGCCGGCAGCGGCCGGTCGCGGGACGAGCAGATGCGCATGTTACAGGCAATTTTGCTTTTGTCGATATACGGATTGCTCATGCCCATGAGCGGTTCCATGTGGTTCACGGCTGGTAACGCCATGCGAATGTGCATCCACATTGGCCTGAACAACGATAACGACAATGAGGGGCTCGATGAGTTTTCCATCGACATGCGGCGGCGGCTGTTTTGGACAACCTACTACATCGATCGCATGGCGAGTCTGAACATGGGCCGTCCTTGCAGCATCGACTCGATGTACTGTGTCTGCCCGCTGCCAAGCCTCGCCGACGATAGCTGGATCCAGCCCACGGGCGTCCCCGCGAGCGAAGAGACGCGCGAGTTCAAAACGCCGGACGTGCCCAGCTACAAGTGGGTGTTCATTAGCATGCTAGCGCTACGAAAGATCCAGGAACGGTCAAAAATTGCGCTCTATGACCAACCGGAGTACAGGGGAATGCCTAAAGACGCTGAGGCGAAGGCGGCCGAGATTGCGCGCTTGCGCGGCGTGCGCGAAGGCTTTTCCCGCGAGCTCGACGACTGGTATCAAAAGCTGCCGCGTAGCCCTGAAGTGTTCAATTTCAAATGGAACTCGGGGATGTTCGACATCAACTACCACTTAACGCGCATCCTCATGTTCCGTAATACGCATGGCATCCCGGACCCAACTACCGATGATCTGAGGATCGTTGTTGAGTCCGGGATGGAGATGCTCCGCACGTATGTCGGGTTTCTCGACAGCCTTTACTTTGTGTACACGTGGGCGGCGACCCAGAATATTCTGCAAGGGTGCACGTCGGTCTTCTACGCGCTGTACCTCACGAACTGCTTTGACTATACTTTCGACCTCGACGAGTTCGAGTCGCTCATGAACAGCGTGTTTGTCGTAATGACGCAGCTGAGAAAGGCGTGCACGCCCGTAGAAAACGCGCTCGAGACCTTGGAGCACATCACGCGCAGCTCAATCGACTTTTTCCGGCGGAACTCAGCGAAGCGAAGAAAGATCGAGTGAGCTCTAAAAACCACATCTGGCAATTATCCCGTTTTGTATCATATCACTCTAGTTCTATTTGTAGGTAGTGGTGCGCCTGGCGCGCGAGCAAGTCGAGCTTCGCCGGGTCGGTGAGCAGCCGCAGCATTTCCGGATCGGTGATATCGTTGAGATCGTAGATCTCGAGATCCGACTGCTTCACGGCGCGGACGCAGGCTATGGTCCCGGGCGGCGGAATCTCGACCGCGCCGTGCACGACGGCCGGCACTACCAGATCTGCTTTCAGGTCTTCCAGCTGTAAGCAGTCGCCATATTCCTCTCCAATACGGCAGTATATGTTCAAAAGCAGGTTCAGCGGGCACTCGTTGACCTGGCTCAGGACGATGTCCATCCCGCGCTGTCCATGCCGCGCCCTAAGTAGCAGGGGTGCAAATTAGGCGCCGCACGCGCCGCACGGATCCACAGGTGACGCCCGACATTGCTCGGCAACACTGTTGTGCGAGTTAGTGTGCGACGCGCTGCTGCGCGTGCGGTCGTCCATAATTTGTAGCTGATAAATAAATAAATTAAACATGCAAGCGCCTCTTGGTCCGTCTCTTGACCATGACTGGAATTTTCTCGTCCTCGGACTCCTTGTCGGACTGCTCGACGTCCATGTCGTCGGAAACCTCGGCCTCCTCGGCCGACATCTCCTCGGCCGCCGCCTCGCGCGCCGCCTTCTCGGCGGCGCGGCGGAGCTCGACGTCGCGCCGGCGCAGCAGCTCTGGGTTCGCCTCGACGAGCTTGCGATCGATCTCGAGCTGCCGCTCCTTGTTCCCGCGCATGCGGCTCTTGTAGAAGGCCTTCTCGCGGCGTTTGCGGATCTCCTCGATGCGGCTCATCGCGGCAAGTGTCTGGTTCACGAGCTCGCGGTTGTACCTCACGGGCACATGGCGGCGCTGGTTAAACGTGAGCGTCGAGTCCACGACCATCTCTTTGCCGGCGGCCTTGCGGAACGCTTTCGTCCACTTCAGCTTCCGCGGGTTCCGCTTCATCTTGAAATTCGAATGGCATTTGGATCGGCAGAACCGGAACACCTTTGCGTCGTTCCGCACGAATTGAATGCCGTGGCCCGGATATACCGGGGACGAGCAGAAATGACAGGTCTCTACGCGCATTGATTACGAGCGGTGAAAGAGTTCTAAAATTCTTTTTTTTTCAGGGCGAAGATAGACGCAGCGGCGACCTAACCCCGGGGGAGTAGCGTACGGGCTAAGTATATTCTGTTTTACGGTATATTCCATTCTACACAAGGATTATCTTCTCAGTCGTTATTTACATTACAAATTATTATGCGCTACTCGATAGCGCCCTCCGTCTCAGCCGGCCGGAAATCCGCGTCCAAATCAAAGCCATCCCATAAGCTGTTGCCAAACTCACTAGAGTCAAGAATTACTCGGCCGGCCTGCACGAGCGGCAGCCGCTGCTCGAGCGCGCTGAGCTGTCTACTGATCTCCTCGTTCGACTCGCGCATGCGCTGGGTCGATAATTGAGCCGCCGCGATCTGGTCCATTGTTTTACGGATCAGACTCTCCTTGCTCTGCACGGGTCGGTACGTGTTGAGCAAGTGATGCATATTGATGAAGAGCGTGCGCAGTCTCTCGACTTTGTCCGGGAATTCCTCGGGAGACTCGGCGAGTCTCTGCAGCAGCTCGAGAAACGTCCGTAGCCCGTCGTAGAGCAGCCGCTTCAGCTCCGGAACCAGCGTGGACGCCGAATGCTCACACCCGGGAGTATACAGCTGCTCAATGCCGGAGTCTGCGAGGCTTGGCAGCCGTTCGCTCACATTCCAGATCGCGCCGAAATTCCGGTACGTCGGCTGCGAGGGCAGCGGCGGTGGCGCGAGCTCGCTCTCCGAAGCTGGTGCCTCCTTGTATGCCTCCCAAGCCTCGGCGGTGTACCTCTTGTAGTACGGCGGCGGCGGCGGAAAAACGGAGGCCAGTCCGCTCATAGGGTAGGAGGGAGTGAAATTTAGCGTGCATGGCGAGAAGAAAGAAGGCGCAGGTGAAGAAGGCGCCGGCGGAGGACTCAGACGAGGCCTTTCTGCAGTCCTGCTTGGCCGGGATCGAGCAGGACGAGGCGCGGGGCCTGCGTTTGCGGCGCAAGCCGGGCACCGACGAGGACAGTCTTCTGAAACAGCTGAGCGGGCTGTTCAGCGAGTCCGAGTTGAAGATCTTTGAGGAGAGCGGCGCGTTCGGCGCGGTCGAGCTCGACTCCAATGGCGAAATCGACTACCGGAAACGGGGGCCGCTGCCGCAGTATCGCGCGCCGCCGCCGCCCGTGCCTATATACGGAGATCGCGGGAGCGTGACGAGCAGCGATGCGCTTGGCCAGGAGCTGAGGTATCTTGCGACGGTCATGCAGCCCGCGGAGATGCGCTGGCTCGTCTCCGAGCTCGTGGACGACCTGCTCGAGCAGTCTCCGGTCACGCACACGGACATCAGCGACGCTGTGATAGCGAGCATTGCGCCGTCGACGGCACAGAAGGTGGCTTTCATGGCCGACGCGCAGTACAAGTATACGACGGCCCAATTTCTCCAAGTCTACCTCAAAATGCGGCACGTCGTGCTAGAGCACAAGATCATGCTCAACTCGGCGCGCGCAGACGCGATGCTGCTGGCCAGCTCGGGTCTGGATATCCCGGACTTGCTTCCTGAGGATATGGATACGCCCGTGAGTGCTGTGGACGCACTACGGAATCTAATGGATAAAGACGGCGATGAGCAATAGCGACCACGATAGCGGATGGCGGCGGGCGATCTATTAGGGACGGATAGGGGCGATCTGACAGGGGCGATCGGCTGATGACAAGATAAAGTGATAGCCTGAAATCGCAGATTAATGTGAAATTGCGCAGTATGTGATGCGCGGTGATGTGAGAGAAAAACAGAATAGGGAAGAAGGCAGGCGACCTAATTGATATTTATTTGCACGTGCCATTGATTGGCACTGCAGCTACTTCTAGATGTACTGTTATTGACGATCCTCGCCACCTACTCCGGGTCTTTTTGCGCGTCTCGTAGGGTTACCATGGATATGGAAGTGGACCCGCCGCCGAACACAGAAAATGCCGACAGCGTGATGGAGGACGCCGAGCCGAAGCCGCGGTTCGAGATCAAGAAGTGGTCTGCCGTGGCGTTCTGGTCCTGGGATATCGAGATCGAGTTATGCGCGATCTGCCGCAACCACATCATGGACATCTGCATCGACTGCCAAGCCAACCAGAACGCGCAGGCCTCGGAGAACTGCACCGTCAGCTGGGGCGCCTGCAGCCACGTTTTCCATTCGCACTGCATCTCGAGGTGGCTCTCGAGCCGGCCGGTATGTCCGCTCGATAACCAGCCGTGGGTGCTTCAGAAGTGCGGCTCATGATATATTTATTGTAGAGAAGAGTGTACATGCAATTAGGAATGCTTCTATTTTAAGGTTCAGGCGGCACTGAGGGTGGGTTCCGCAGCGAGTTCGAGCAGTGAGCATCGCAGCGAGTTCGAGCAGTGAGCATCGCAGCGAGTTCGAGCAGTGGCTTCGGCAGCGAGTTCGAGCAGTGGCTTCGGCAGCAAGTGGCAGTGCTCGGTGAGCCCGTGCGGACATGTTTCCGACACGCGGTGCTGCATCATTTAGGCATCCTCCTCGATGAAATCGTCGCCACTCGCGAGCGTGAGCACGACAAACGCCACAATGATGAGCACGCCGCCTCCGATCTCGCCGCCGTTGATTTTCTCGCCCCAGATCAGGTAGTTCACGAGCGGCACGGCGCACGTCGCGAGCAGCGAAGAGACCGAGCCGAGCACAGGCGACGTGAGCGACATGAGCACGAGGAACGACCCGAAGAACGCGACGTTGCCGAACACGGAGATCGCGACGTATTTCCCGACCTCGGCCGACGGCAGCGCGAACTGCTCGACGCCCGTGAGGTGCAGCACGATGAGGAGCGGCCACATGAGCAGGAACGTGGCCATGCCAATGCCGGCGGCCGTCAGGTTCGCGAAGGCGGACTGCTTCTTCGCAGAGACTGTCTGGGGCGGGCAGGCGATTTTCTTGTACAGCACCTCGTACACGCCGTACATGACCGTGCCGGCGGCGATGATAAGGTTGCCCCAGAACCGCGTCGCGCTGCTGTGCACTTCGCCGCTGCTCGGCTTGCCGCCCAGGTACGCGACGATAAATACGCCGACGATGCTGAGCAGCACGCTCAGCAGCTTGTACACGTTGATCTGCTCGTGCAGGATCCAGACGCTGAACGCGTATGCAAAGAAGGTTGAGCAGTTGTAGATCGCCGTCAGATCCGCGGTCGTCGTCATGTTCACGGCGACGTACCAGGTGGAGCCTGCGAGGTTCACTGCGAGGGCGAGCAGGGCGCTCGCGAACATGAAGTACTTCTTTGGGTCCGAGCGCGGCCGGTTCAGCCGCGCGACGGCGCGCGCCGTCGCCTTTAGATGGTCGGTGTGCTTGCGGTAGAACGTCGCGAGGCTTTCTCTGCGCTCAATCCACACGCGGATCCACAGAGCTAGGATCTGCAGGGGCATGAGCAGCGCCGCGCACGAGTGCGTCACGTACATGATGAGCATCGGCTTCTTATAGCCGAGGTCTCCAACGACGCTCAGCGCCTCGGTCTGCAGCACGAAGCCCGCGATCGACACAAGGAGCGCCGCTCCGGCCATGACCTCGCGCTTCCCGGACTTGTGTGTATGGATGCGGTTCAGCGATACATAGTCACTCATCAGATCCGGTGGTGGGTAGGGCGGTGAGCGCGACGGTAAGGGCCGATAAGGGCTCTCGTCGATAAGAGGGGCACGGCTAAGTCTCGCTAAGAGACGGCTCTACGAGGGGCACGGTTCTGGTCGATAAGGACAGCTCAGGTCTATAAGAGGGGCACGGTTCTGGTTAGGACAGGTCTCTATTAGAGGACACCAATGTAGAATGTAGTGTAGGATATACCAATTGCAGGATATAAGTTAAATGTTCTACGCGCCCACCTACCGGAATTCCGTCGGCCAATTGTCTTTATAAATATTATTTTGTCCGCAACTACAAGTCGCCGATGATGACCCGGAAGATTTTGTCCATCCAGTTCTTTGGCGGCTCCCATTGGTACTCTTGCTCGTGCAGCTCGACCTCTTCGAGCCCAGACACCAAATCCACCTCGGCCAGCTTCTTCATGCGCGGCCGCTTCCAGAGCTTCCAGACCACATACACGACGATGTCAAATGGGATAATGACGTAGCTCAGCACGAACGTCGACGTGCTCCACTGCCCACTGACGAACACGGCCCACCCGGCAAGGAACGTCATGGCGAACGTCGCAAAGAAGCTGAGGCATGCCGTGTACGGCTGGAACCAGCTCACGAAGGGCAGCTTGCTGCGGTCGAAGCCTTGCGCGCGCATGGCGTAGAAAAACCGCAGGTAGGTCGCGCTCATGAGCGCGTAGTTCGCGAGCTCGGCCGGCGTGCCCAGCGACACGATCCACGTCAGGACCTGGTTCGCCGAGTGGCCCATCTGCAGGAACGAGAGCATGGCGAACGCAACCACGAGCAACGACGCGACAAACGGCACGCCGTTCGGTAAACAGTACCGGAAGAAAAAGGGCGCGTGCCCGCGCATCGCCATCGAATGCAGCGTCCGCGACGAGCAGAAGAAGTACGAGTTCCCGGCGCTGAATGCCGAGATGATGAGCCCGATGTTAACGATGTCGGGAAGCACGTGGATGTCCATGCGCTGCATGGCAATGACGTACGGCGACGCCGACGCCGACGACGTGCCGCCGGTCAGCGCCGCAACGAGCATCGGGTCGTTGTACGCACACACAATGCCCATGGCCAGCGTGCCGAGCATGAAAAATACCGACAACCGCCACAGCACGCCCTTGTACGCCTTCGGCAGCACGCGCCGCGGGTTCATCGTCTCGCCGGCGGCCATCGACACGTAGTCGGGGCCTGCGATCGTGTAGCTCGCCTGGCTGAAGCAGGCGGCGAACCCGAGGAACCGGCCGAGGCTGCCGGTGAAGATGTTCTCGGCAAACGAGCCTGGGTCGCGCCAGAACCGGAACCCGTAGGCGTCGTGCTTCGGGTTGCCGCCGACCATCGTGATGAACGTGAAGAGCAGAAGCCCAATGATCAGAAACACCTTCAAAATCGAGAGCCAGAACTCTACCTCGCCGTACCATCGCACAGGGCACACAGAGTTGATGAGGACATAGAGAATGACCTGGGGCAGAATGACCATCCACGGGCTGAAATCCGAGCGCCAGTACTCAATAATGTAGGTGATCGACGTGATTTCGAACGGCACGAGCGTCGCCTGTAAGATGAAGAAGTTCCAGCTCGACGCGACCTCCATGGCCTCGTCGAAAAAGCGGCCCGCGAGTCTTGTGAACGGCGACGGCAATGGATACTGCGTGATCATCTCGGCCGTAGTAAAGGTGAGGCAGAAGATCGGCAGGCACCACGACGAGAAGGCTATGAACAAAGAGGCCGGGCCGCCCTTATTGAGGACGCTGGCGATCTGGACAAACAGCGCCGTGCCGATCGTGCCGCCAATGCCGATCAGCTGCACATGCCGAGGCTTAAGGCCACGGTAAATGTGATTCTTTGCATTGAGAG
The DNA here is from genome assembly GCA_030584945.1 of Starmerella roubikii. NCBI lineage: Eukaryota > Fungi > Ascomycota > Dipodascomycetes > Dipodascales > Trichomonascaceae > Starmerella > Starmerella roubikii. The sequence goes on along the minus strand of JAJMCC010000029.1, from coordinate 24,863 downwards.
CGTAGAAGGGCTCCGAGTCGGTCGAGTATAGCGACTTGACTTTTTCCGAGGGGGCTTTTAGGCTCTCTACGTCGCCACTGCGTCGGTCTTCACTGTGCCGCTCGCGGACACTGGGAGTTATATTGTGGTACTCCTGTACAATCACCGGCTCCGCGAAGTCCCGGTCAATTTCTCCAGTCATAGGAAGAAAAATCCCGACAAAAAATTGTCTGCAGGTACCCCCGCTTACCCCTTACCTCTGGACCTCTGCCATGAGCGAGCAAATGCGTCTCGGAGCACCCCGAGCACGCAGGATGCGCCTTGAGTTATTCGAGAGCATCAGGAGTATGGCAGGGCGTAAAAATTTTTTGTGAGATACGAGCAGAGCGAACTATGGAGAGCTATTATTTTTCCGAGCACTTCTTTCGAAGAAACCGAGAGATAGAGACAAATGAGTAAGACGCAGAATAGGAAGTTGAAAAAAGTATGCATGGCAAAGGTAAGCAACGACGAACCACTATGCAAGCTCAGACTGGGCATTTGAATAATGAAGAATCTGCAGGCAAAGAGTGTAGTGTGACCTTTGCTTAAAATTCGGTAGCGATGAAGAACCCGTGGAGCGATAGCTATGAAATATTGATAAGCGGGCTTTTGGCAGGTTGCTCTGATCCACTTTATAAGGAATAAGAGAGCTTTTGTAGTACATCCACATAACGTCTAGATAGCATCGTCTAGATCCTAACATCGTGTAGATCAAAATATCGTTTCCAGGGGTCTCCCAATGACACTCTACTTAAAATGCTGTCTAACAAACACAGCCAAATTTCTCTTCTCACAGCGATTACACTGACTTCGCTGCTCTCAGCTTCTTCGCGTAGTTAGGCACTCGCACCCTCCGCCCTGAAAAACTCATTTTTCATACACCGGCTTCGAATGGCGCAAGTGTTGAACGTCCAGCACCCCTTTTTCGCGGCCAAGCAGGCACGCAGTGGGATCAAGTACCCAAAGAAAGTCAACGTGAGCACGCCGGCTTTGTTCCAGATGCTGCAGCACGCCGTGCGCACTCAAAACAACCACCGCGGCGTCATTGGCACGCTTCTGGGCCAGCGCAGTGAAGATGGCCAGCAAGTAGACGTCAAGGCGGCCTATATCATCCCGCTGACGGAGGACGACAGCGAGGTCACGATCCACGTCGACTACCACACGGAGATGTTCTACCTTTTGAAGCGCGCCCATCCGGAGTACCAGATTGTGGGCTGGTACTCGCCGTCCCCGGACTTGGACAACATGACCGGGTTGATCCACGACTTCTACGGCCGCGAGAACGGCACTTTCCCCCACCCCCCGGTGCATCTCACGCTCGATCCGGATAGCCCCGGCGTCGACGTGAGTGCGTATGTCTCGCTGCCGATCTACGCGTCCGAGGAGCACAGCGGCGATGGGAACTGCATCTTCACCCCAGTAGAAACGGTTGTGCAATTCAACGAGACCGACCAGCCGCTCATTGCCATTGCGTCTGAATCGAGTCATACGGAGCTTCCGGGCCAGGTGAGTGCGAGCGTGGACGACGCGGTTGACGAGGTGCTTGCGCAGATTGACGCTGTGCTCGAGAAAGTCAGCGAGGCGCGGAAGGCTGGGCCTTCGCCGGAAACAGACAAGCTCGCGCGGTTCCTCTACAAGGCGATCGCCTCGTCGCCAGAGCTCGAGGCACCAAGTACACAGGCCCCGCTGAAGAGCAGAGACGGCTCGAAGTTCAGCCCGCGCTCGGCGATGTATAACGCATTCATGCGCGACCTCGTGACAGTGGCGAGCCTCGCGAACAGTATTAAGAGACAGGTGCAAGCCTCGAGCACGCTGACGGCGAAGCTCAGCGAGCAGCCTTTGTAGAGTTGATGAGTATGAGACGAGCGTACGACGTACGAGACGAGCGTGCGACGTACGAGACGAGCGTACGACGTACGAGACGAGCGTGCGACGTACGAGACGAGCGTACGACGTACGAGACGAGCGTGCGACGTACGAGACGAGCGTACGACGTACGAGACGAGCGTGCGACGTACGAGACGAGCGTACGACGTACGAGACGAGCGTGCGACGTACGAGACGAGCGTACGACGTACGAGACGAGCGTCAATATAAATCTAGCTAATTTATGGAGCCCTTCTTAGACTCAGCGGCAGAAGCTCGAATTGATGTACGACACAAGTTGCCGTCTAAATTGCTACATGGCGACTTTTCTATATTCTACAGCTCGCTAGTCATATCCCTCGTGTATCGGGCTCATCGCGCCAATTTCAACCAGCTCGCCAATAAAATCATTCTCGTGTCTTGAGGGCCGTTTCTTCGGGCGCTTCTTGTTGATGCTGGCCATCCGCCGGTTCACTGAGCTGCGCCGCCGCCGCTGTAGCGGGCTGTGTGTATCGGCCGGATATGCGAGATTGCCGGCGTACGGCGACGCGACGTAGGCCGACGCGTCGCGGTTGCGGAACGCCGGCACGGGCGTGTTCCGCTTCGACATTCGATTCCGGTACAGGTACGGGGACACGAGAGGCGTTTTAACCTCATCTTGCTGGTGCTGGTCATTGTCGAGCATCAAGTCGAACTCGTAGACCTGGTTGTCATCGCTGCTGAGGTTGTCCGTGTTCAAAAAATCGCCGAGCTCGAGCAGGTCAAGGTCGCTAACTTCGTCTTCATTTGCGTTAGCCTGGTTTTTTTCGCTAAAATCGGCGAGGTCGTGGTCGTTCAGCCCCTCGAATGGGTCCTGCGGCGTGCCGCCGCGTTTACGATGCTCTTGTGGCTGTGGTGGCGCCGGCTTCTGCGGCGGCGGCGGCGGGCTCAGCGTGCGCGTGGTCAGCCCGTCTATGATGCCGACATTCTTGTCGCCGCGGATACGCCACGAGCCGAGCACGGGAGGCTGCGCCGAGAAGCTGTCTGAGCCGAGCACCTCAATCGCCTTAGTGCCGCGCGCACGCTTGCGCTTGCGTTCCGGCGGTACGTCGTCCTCGTCTGTGGAGTCGCCCGTCGGCACGTACTTCGCGAGCTCCTCGCCGGGCAGTGGGCCGCGGCCCTTCAGGGGGATGTCGTCGTCTGTCGACGCTGTCTCACCCGTCTGCGCGGGCCCTTCCGTGAAAAACGAGTCTTCGACGGCCTCGCGCTTGTTTCTGCGCTGCTTCGACCGGAGCAGCGGGTTTACGGCCGCGGCCTCGTCGTCGGACGAGAAGAAGTACTGCCAAAGGTAGCTGTCGTCCTCGTTGTTTGCATCGAGGGGCATGTCGAAGTAGTCGTCGAAGAAGCCGCTCGCGTCCCATTCCTGCGGAGGCGACTCGCTGCTGCTCGAGTCCGACGTGTCCACGGCGCGGCCGTGTGACTGCGAGAGCCGGCGCAGCGACACAGGCCCGGGGATGGGCTTCTTCAAATTGAGCTCGGAGCGGATCGCACGCTCCTCCTCGGCTTCGATGCTCGAGTCGTCGAACTCGTCGTCGTCGAGGTCGTCCAATTCGGGCGACTCCTCCTCGCTCGACGATGCAATGGCAAACGAGTCGCCGCCGGAGTCGTCTTCCGCATTTGTGTCGAGATTATCCGAGTTGTCCATGTACGACATGAGCTGCGGATGGTAGTCGTCGATGTTCTCTAGGCGGCGTATGTCGTTTGAAATTCCGTTCGCTTTTTTCAGTGTGGGCTCTTGCCTGGTGGCCTCGTCGTCGTCGTCAAGATCGTTGTCGTTGTCATTCCCGTTGCCCGCGTTATGCGACCCACTTTGAGGGGTTTTATTTGCGGTTCGCGGCCGTGACGTAGAGTTGCGCCGACGCATCACCGTCGGTGTATTTGGTTCCCTCGCGGGAATCTGTGTACTGTGTTCTGCGGCCATTGAACCGAATTGCGCATCTAATTAATGTAATTCACGGTCACCAAAAGTGTGAAATATGAATGCGAACTCGAAATCACAAAATTCGCGGTGTTCGAGGGATGGAAAGATCAACTTTCAGGTCGAGCTGCGTAGTAGATATTTTTTTCCAAGGGAAAGGGCCTCTAATTTTTCGCTGTAATTGCCCTCACCACGAGGCCGACAAATAAACGCTGCAATTTGAGGGTCACAGATGCTAGAGGTTATTTGAGTAGAATGGAGATTAAACGGAAAGCCTGCTTCGCGCAGACATCGGGTGCCTAATTCTGAAAAATCGCTTTGTTTAATGAGTGTTCGCGTAATTTTTGCGGTATCATATATCGATGGTTGTAGTGCAGTCATAGACCGACTTTTCTGAGAATCACTTTCTGGAATAGCAGATAAACAATGACCGGGCGCGCGCCGACATCACCACGTGTGATTTTTCATGGCTTCGCTTTATTGACGCGTCGCGAGATTTCACCGGCGCGTCCTAACCCCCAGACCGTTCTATGAGCGACCTTAATTTGGACGAGTACGAAGTGGGTCTTCCCGCCGTCGATGGTGTCGATGCCTCGCGCGACTCAGCCGCCGCAAATGCATTGAACCAGGCGGACAACAACTTTGCGACGCAGATCGACGATCTCGGCGTGATGGATCTCGGCGTCGACGATGCCGTTTCGACGGCTAAAGTCCGCAAGCCGCAGCCCAAACTAGACGCCGACCGGCTGCTGAACCCATACAAGGGATATCCGGCGTTACTGAAGTCGATAGGAAAGCTGAAGTACCAGAAAGGTGCTGAAAGGAAGTACTTAGAGAAGTACGTGATGACGCACCAGCTGTGGGCGAACCGCGTGTGGCCGAAGGCGAACTTTGACGATTTCATCATAATTGTGCGCCGCGCGGGTAAAGACCGGCGCGTGCGCGAGTACGTCCGCGAATTGATCGAGAAGGAGAAGTACGGCTCGCGAGGCAAACCAAGAGACTCGAGGGACGACACACTGCCCGAAATGAGTGGGTACATGGCTACTGGAGATGACGAACTCACGCGTGCTAAAGAGCGTGGTGAAAACGGCAATAGAAACTGGGGGTATGATAGTGAGAAGCGAGACAGAGACAGTGAGAAGCGAGAGAGAGACGACAGCGAGAAGCGAGACAGCGACGCCAGTGAGAAGAAAGACAGCGACGCCAGGCAATCGAGCCACCACTCGGCGCCCGTAGAGCACACAACCGCAGCCAGCATCGCTCACACAGAAGAGCTCGAAAGAGCACTCTTCGAAATCGGTCCCGACGAAGACGAACTCGAGGCCCAGCGCGAGCTCTACGGCGACATCGACTTTTAATTTATTTATCATCTATTCTATCAAGTAATCATGCTTTTCGCTATTGGCCGCGCGCGACCGTGAAGCTACAGATCTTCGAGCCTTTGCGTTGTTCGTCCATATATCCTAAGAACTCGTCAAGAATGTCCCTTGTTTCGCGTGGGTTCGCGACCCACACCGTGTTCGCAGCCAGGCGCGCCTTGTAGTCGTTTGCCCCAATCGACGCGAACTGGTCGCCGACGTGCAAGGTCTGCGCGTTCGAGATGTTGCCTAAATAGTGCTGGAGACTGAGCACGCCGTAGCGCTTGTCGCCGATATCGACCCAGACGTCCGAGCCGCCATTGAATGCACAGAAGTATACGCGTTTCGTGACCTCGGCCTGGTGCAGCATGTGGTTGATGTTCAGCACGATTTCCTCGAGGTCCTCGCGCGGAATCGACTTATCCGGGCGCGGAATGATGCCGACGCTGCGGTGCTTCCGCAGGACCTGCCCGATCTCGCGGAGACCCAGGCGCGCGATCATCTGCTCGAACAAGTACTCGGCGAGATCCATGACGGCGTCGCAGTCCTCGGCGCGCCACGCCAGCATGTCCGGCGTCGCCCACTCCTCGCGCTCGATGAACTGCAGCTCGTTCGTCTCCCCATTAAGCCGGAACATGTAATTGCACTCGCCCCCCACAATAAAAAGCCGGCTCCGCATTTCTGCCGTGATCTCGTCGTTCGTGGTGAGGCCCTCGATCAGGCCTCTGAGCCGCGTTACGTACATTGTGCCCTTAGGGTCTGGATACCCTGCTGCCGTAACGATGCCGACGTAGACGCCGCGCTTGATCAAGCCGATAAGCCGGTCTGCCATTGGATCGCCCGGCTGCAGCGAGCTGCCGTCGTCATACAGCGTCACGTCTCCGTCAAAGGTCACAAGCCTGACCCGCGACTCGTCTGCGTTCGACAAGGCCATTACTTGCGCGCTATTCAGAATCATGCGGATGTCGTTGAAAGACGGGGCCACGAGCCGCCGTTTCGAGATCGCCCGCTTCTCGTCCTGTACGTAGAATGCCCGCTCCAGGGGCAGAATCGTGAAGAAATGGCCTACGGACGGAACCATCTGGCGCAGGCGGCTGTCGCCGTTGTTCGACTCCATGTGATGCGCCACGAGCGATTCGATGTCCTTGAAGATCTCTGCGTACTTGCGCCGCGCTTCTGCACTCGACCGCGAGTCGTCGCCGCTCCGGAAGTAGTTGATGCTCCCTGCATGCAGCACAAACGGCACGGCCGTGAGGCCCTTGATCCACTCGATGAACGAATCGCGACGGTGCGACTTCAGCGCATACTCAACGCGATAGCGACTGGTCATGGAGTGGTTGTGTGACGAGGGTTGTTTCGCCAGGGACCCTAGTGAGTGATAGTGAAAACAAGATATTTCGACGTGATGACACAATAATACACGTGGGCCATTGTTTTGATTCCTGGAATGTGCGAGTAATATGAGTGGAATGAGGAGCGTATTTGGATTGCTTTTTTCAAGAACTCAATAGGGATCGGCTTGAGATCTGGAGGTCTCTTGCAGATTAGCTCAGGAACCGATTAGGTGCAGATCCAGTCCTTTAACAGATCAAAAATATACTAGTTATATACACCATCTCCAACCTAATCGCCATCTGCAACCTAATCGTGCACTTACGGATCAAGGGAAAAGAACATACAATGCGTCTGCCAGACTCGCGCTGTTCAGCTGCGACGGCGCTTTCTGGCGCACAATCGGCTTGGCGTGCCAAGCGATACCGTAGCCGGCCTTGGCCATCATCGGAAGGTCGTTGCTTCCATCTCCAACAGCGACAACGGCATCCAACGGGAACCCGTTGGCCTGCGCGATCTCGGCAAGCACTCTCGCTTTGCGCTCGCCGTCCATGATCTTGCCGCTCGTGACGCCCGTCAGTAGACCCGTGCTGTCGTCCGCAACTAAGTGGTTCGCGAAGGCATAGTCGAGACCCAACTCGGCCTTGATCCAGTCCACAATCGGCTGGAACCCGCCGGAGAGGACGGCCATTTTGACGCCGCGCGCTTTGAGCGCGCTGCAGAGCTCTCGTGCGCCCGGCGTGAGCTCAATCTCCTTGATGAGGTCGGCGTAGATCGTGCGCGCGTCCACGCCTTTCAGCAAAGCGACGCGCTCGGCCAAGCTCTGCTTGAAGTCGAGTTCGCCGCGCATCGCGCGTTCCGTGATTTCAGCGACTTGCGGCTCGACGTGCGCCCTCCTTGCGATCAGATCAATGCACTCGTTCTTGATGAGTGTCGAGTCCATATCGAAAACGACGAGTTTCGGCTGTTGTGTGTAATGGAAAACGTCGAACTGACCGAGTTCGCGCACGGCCGCCAGACTGGGCACTTCGCACACAACCGCCGGGCCCTCGCGGCGAATAACAGAGCCCACAAACGCCGCATCGATCGCCTTTGCCGCCTGCTCGGGCGCCTCGCTAATAACAGTCACACGCATAGCCCTTCCCCAAGGATGTGACCGATGCAAAATATATGTATGTCGAAGTCGACTAACCTTATGCCCGCTAAGCTCGATCTCTTGTATATTGGCGTTAGAAAATTCTTGTATTACCCAAATTAGATTGTGCAAGGTTGACGCTCTATTTTGCTAGTGTGCTAATGAGTCGCGTTAACCCCGCAGTGCCGAAATCGATGTGATTCGCCGCTGGTTCGGCCGGGCATCTAGTTTATCCCGGAAGCTACTTCAACCCGGAAACTAGTACATCCCGGCAGCTAGTTCACCCCGACAAGCGCTCGAATAATGCTGTCTCCGACGGTCCCGCCCACATTCCGGCCAGCCGTCTGGGTTTTCCCCAAAAGGTTCTCTCTTAGCCAATCCATCAAGTTGATGTTGGATTCAGCCTCTTCCTGCATTTCACGGAGCGGCTCGATGCAGTCCAAATCCTCGACATCATAGTAGTCGGTGCCAAACTTGAATACAAACCCGACGTTGTTCGTGTGCACGTAGTAGCACTCTGCATCCGGCCACACCTCAGTCTCCTTCAAGGACTCCTCGATGTTCGCGCGCACGAACTCGAAATTCAGGTCGTTCATTTGGCAGTGGCCCTCCTGGATCTGCCAGTATACGGGCACGCCACGCAGCTCGAATCCCTGGATGTTGTAGTTGCATTCCGGCGCCACGAGATCCGGTCCGAGGAGAAACTTGACGCCGTAGTAGGAGCCAGCAAACGCAGCTAGGACGACGGCGGTAGCAGATAGAAAGGATCCCATGATAAGACGAATACCGCACCCTGAAGATAAGCTGCCAAGGTACGCAAATGCAACTTGATTACACGCCTAAGCAGGGAGGGTATTTCGCGATGGAAGATTAGTGCAAAAAGCTGGCGGCGAGAAAGAGTGCACGAGTAAAATTCCAGTTGTCACAACAGCTATATAACGAGCTTTTTAATTATCTAATGGGCGGCCTTCCGCGCTAGTTCGAGCTTCCGCTTGTAATCTCCAAGCTTTGCCTCAGCCACGCGCGACCGCAAGTCAGCCTTGTGCTCGCCCCACCGCTCGGCCTCGAATCCCTCGGGCGCTTGGCCGGCCCAGTCGTTCAAAAGATGCATGTAGGCGACATCGTGCGGATATCCGAGTTGTAAATAGCCGAGTCCTTCGCCCTTCTCGCCAACAAGCTCGCGCTCTTCTTTGAGCATCTCCTCTGTCGTCGAGAGCCGCAGCCTGCCGCCAAATACGCGGGCGATCACGCTACCTTGGCACTCGGCCAGCGGCATGGGCACGACATTTTTGTTGAGCGCCGCAAAGGCGAGCCGCGGGTCGCCGATATAGAATATGTACTTGTGCAGGTTCGGCACGCGCAACTCCTCGCCATCAATCAGTGGAATGTCACCATAAGGTAACGTATCACTCGTCTGCCGAAGCCGGCTATCTTTACCGAGGTTCTGGAGGAACGGGAATGTATAATGATAACCAGTCGCGAGGATAATCCGGTCAAATTGGTCAGTGTGGCCATCCACAAACGTCACGAGCCCATTGTCATCGATTGACTGGACCTCACCGAGCCAATTCACATCGTTTCCGGCCTCGAACACTGCATCCGAGGCCTGCTCGTTGCGCCTCGACACGTTCACCGGTGACTGTGCAGTGCTGCGAAGCTGGATAATCAGGTCTGTGCCACTCGACCCGTTGCCAATCACAAGCACTCTCTGGCCTTTGAAGCCATCGGGATTATCATAGGTCCGCGTGTGCATGATCTTATCTGGGTGCTTTGCGAAGAAATCTTTCAAGCCATCAATCGATTTGGGCAGCAAAGGCTTTTCGAAATGACCAGAGGCCACGACCACGAAGTCGAATTCTTCTTTTTGTCCGTTCACTTCAAGTAGAAAAGGTCCATCTGCCTTTACCTTCGTGACATCCGTTACAGCACTGTCCCAGCGCACTAGCAGCGACCTTCCATCGCGAGCCTTACTCAACTGCGAATCCTTCGTTTCATGGTGTTCGGTGAGCTGCGGGTGGTCGTGGACATGCTTCGAGTAGTTCAAGATATATTGAAACACGTCCTCTCGTCCAGGATACGTTGGCAAGCTGTTGGGGAAATTAAAGTCCTTGTACTCCATCAGCTCTTTGAAAATGTTCGTGTCCAAATCGCGATAAACGGGGCCTTTGCCATTGTAGACCCATACTCCGCCAGGCTGACCCTTAGCTTCAAAGATCGTTATCTCGAATGGCAGCGGGTCGTGGAAGACCGCACGAGCGACTGCAAGGCCGGCGGGGCCTGCACCAATGATGGCGAGTCTTCGCGTCTCAGGAAGAATCATCTGAGGTGAAATATCTTCGGTCGTGTTTATCGCATATCACGCAAGAATGAACTGAGTTCACGTGCCAGGGAGGGTCCCCCGGCCGTGTGCCTATAAAATGACAAAATTGTAGTGAGTGCTTCGTCGCTCTATTAGTGTCTCTATCTAATAGATATGCCGTCGGTAAGATTTGCTTTTTCTTCCGTAGCGTTATTCGACATTCAACAACGTACCCAATTTTGAGCTCTGAAAAGCTCCATTGGCAGGAACAAATGCAGGATATAGAGGGAATGAATGAAACTTGTGCACCATTATTTTGAATCGATTTATGGCTATGTCCTTGCATTGGCGATGTCTTCGCAGTGACGATGTCTTCGCATTGGCGAGGCTAGACAAGGCTAGGCTAGGCTAAGTACTTGTGGCTTTCACTGGCTGCAATATAGCTACGAGCCAACAATTTCGATAGCTTATCGTTCTAAGATCCCTGCAGATTGGGTCGCATTGCTTCCTCATTTACGATACAATATCGATATGATAGCCGCTGCGCCCTAGCCACGATAACTTCTTATCAGATCCGTGAACCAGATCCGCAGACCAGATCTTTAGATTTTCTATTGCGCAATCTCGCAACATGGTGAGCAAGAACAGTATTCATTCAGATATCGAGAAGGTATCCGTTCAAACGGCGGATGAGGAGGTTCTCGCTAATATGGGCTACAAGCCTGAGCTCAGGCGTAACTTCAGCCTGCTTTCGTTAATCGGATTCAGTTTCTCAATTTTGACCATATGGACAGCAGCTGGAGGATCTTTAGGCGAGATATTTTTGAACGGAGGGCCAGCCTGCCTTGTATACGGCATTATTGGGTGCGGCATTATGTCGTTCTTCGTAGTAATTCCCATGGCAGATCTATGCTCAGCATACCCTGTTTCTGGGGGCCAGTATTCCTGGATAGCTGCTCTGACTGCAGATCGTAGCTGGGGCAGAGTCTGCAGCTATACATGCGCTTGGATGAATGCTACCGGAGTCCTTGGCATGGTCGCAGTGGGATTGTATCAAATCGGTCTTATGATTTCTGCAATGGTGATGCTCACGAACGACAGTTATGCTGGTTCCAATTGGGAGGTGGCGCTGATCGCGTATGCTTCTTGTATTTTCGCACTGGTGGTCGACATTTTCGGATCCAGGATATTTCATTACCTCGCAAGTGTCGCACTGTGGTTGCAGATCATTGGATTCATCATGGTTTTTGTCACTGTATTGGCATGTGCGCCGAAGTTCCAAACGGGCACATTTGTTTTCACTCAAACCGTTAATGATGGCTGGTCAAATGTCGGAATGGCTATTGTTGTCGGCCTTCAACAGACAGCCTTTAGCTTCTGCACCTATGATTCGACCGCACATCTTGCGGAAGAGATCCATGAACCTAGGAAGAAGTGCCCTCAAGGTATGGTGCTCAGTGTTTTCATTGGACTGATCACAGGAATAGCCTTTGTTTTAGCGCTGCTTTTTGTCATCCAGGACCTTGATGCTGTAGTTGATACGAAGACTGGTTACCCGCTGCTGGAAATCTACTACCAAGCGACCAGTAGCAGTGCCGGGGCCGACTGTTTGCTGATTCTTTCTCTCCTTTGCCAATTCTTCACTAATTTCTCCCTTCTGACGGAAGGGTCGCGCATTGTGTTCGCGATTGCGCGCGACGGCGGGTTTCCAGGTCCTATAAACAAGAAACTGAGCGAGGTTCACCCGACACTTGGAACGCCCATTTATGCGCTTGTCTTCTCGGCGGTCGTTGGCATCATTCTAGTGTCGATTCTCTTCGGGTCGAGTGCGGCCTTCTTTTCGGTGATGTCGATCGCCAGCACGGGTCTATACGTATCCTATCTGATGCCGTTGGTTGTTTACTTCATGATGCCTGAGAATAAGGCACCGGGGTACTACAATTTAGGCAAGTGGGCGCGGTGGGTGATAGCGCCTGGCATCGTTTATCTCACTTTTTGCCTCATTTTCTTCTTCTTCCCGACTCAAGTGGTTGGTGGTGTGACTGGCTCCAACATGAACTATTGCGTTGTTGCGTTTGGAGTTGTCGGCATTTTTGCAGTGGCGTCTTGGTTCTGCGGAGCGCGCAAGTCCTATAACCACACCGTAAGCTTGATAGAAGGCGAGGAAATAATAGAGGAGCTCGAGGAGCAGAAGAAGAAGGCTAATTAGTTAGTTAGTTACCTAAATTCAGTGACTGGGACCTCTTCCCTCTTTGATAAAGCAGGCTTATTCATAGGGAAGGGGTCGAAGTGTGTAACTAACTGAGCACTATATAAGTGCTTACCAGCATTAGATTTTTCTAACAGATCTCTCAGGAACAACATTGAATTGCGAAAACATGACTGTGGTGATAACAGGTGCTAGTGATGGCATCGGAGCAACGGCAGCTCGCATTCTGAAAGCGAAAGGACACGACGTTGTCATTGTAGGTCGGTCTAAGGAGAAGACAAGTAAGCTTGCCACAGAATTGTCAGCTCCTCATCACATTGCGGATTTCTCCTGATTGAGCGATGTCAAGCGGCTGGCGAAGGAACTGGAAGCTTATGGACCTATAAACGTCTTAGCAAATAACGCAGGTGGCGTTTTTGGTGACCGCACGATCACGGAGGATGGATTTGAGCTTACATTCCAAGTGAACCATTTAGCACCATTTTTGCTAACAAAACTCCTTCTGCCACAGTTGATTGAAGGGCACGCGAAAGTGATTCAAACAGCGAGCATTGCGGCTAACTTTTTTGCGGGGAAAGCATTTGATGTCAAGGATCTCAATGTAGAGGCGAATTTTACGCCTCAAAAAGCTTATGGTTATGGAAAACTCGAAAATGTTCTTTTCACGCGTGAGCTCAATAGGAGATATGCCGACAAAGGCATTTCTGCGGTTTGCTTCCACCCTGGCGTTGTGCGGACAAATTTTGCTAGTGAGACCTCAACGTGGTATTTACGACTAGCGTATCACACGTTCTTGAAATATCTGACGACCATCCCGGTTGAAGCTGGGGCGAAGCCACTGGTTCTACTCGTCGAAGGTAAACCTGGCGTCGACTGGAAGAAAGGGGAATTTTACTCAGAGAAACTGACTCCTATGAAGCTTGATTTTGAGGATAGAGACGGGAGTGCTGCGGAAGAGCTATGGACTCAGAGCGAAGATTTTGTCAAACCGTTTCTGTAACAAGATAGAAGTGAGATTCGATTAGTGCACATAATGACAGAGTGTTGCATGGTGCGTTTATAATGTGCTCACTTTGACTCTACAAACTGGTTTGTAGCACTCGATCCGCGTGGACACTAACATATACACACGAATTATCTGATCCGTTTGCAGATATCTCTTTCTGCTCGCTGTTCTAGAACAAAGCAAACATTTCAAAGACCAGACAGTTCACAGGCTCCTTAGCTGTCTTCAAGTAAAAAGCGAGGCGTCATTCCAGGTTCTCATTCGTGCATAGTGTTCAGTAGGATCGCATGATCAGTTAATCTTTGTACTCAGTAGCGCACGGATACAGCGGTTCGCGAGACTTGTATTGGACTCGTAATTCCTGGGCTTCAGTCCTTACTGTATGGCCCTCGGGTGCAGGAGGTACGATCAATGCCTTCCAAGCAGCTAGATGGGATGCGCTTTCCGGATTCGTAGTTGCAGCATTCATTAAGGCCTCCCAGTACACCTCACGGTTATCATATTCATCCATGAACATCCAAAACTCGTGGGATTGTTTGAGTCCTCTCTGAAGAACACTCGAGTGCGAGTGTGGTAGTAGATTTCGGGGTGATCCTGCTGGTACTTCAGGATTCTCGAGAAGAGCGCCAGGGCTTTCTCATGATCTTGTTTGCGGATAGTGAACTGCTGGGAGTCGATCTGGCGCTCTTTTGTTGGAGTGGCTGTAATTGGAGCGGGGCTTGTCATTGTCTAAAAGTGTGTAGTAGCAGTAACACAATTACACTCATTGCGGTATACACGCGGTGCACACATGACTGGTATCAGCGCAGTACCCCACACAAAACGCAGGATCAAATGCACCTATGAAGGCTATTCAAATCTTCCAATATGGCGGACCCAGAGGTGCTTAAACGTGTGAGCATGGACATTCCGAAGCCGAAGCCGAAAGAGGCGTTAGTCTGAGTAGTCACTGCGGGCATCAATTTCATGGATGTGCACACGAGACAGGGTAAGTACCGAAACTCAAAAACGTACGCCGTGCGAGCTCCCTGTACGCTTGGGATGGAAGGACCAGGCGTTGTTGCTGCAATTGGCTCCGAGGTTAACTCGGTGGAGAAGGGCGACCGTGTTGCATGGTGCATATCCTGCGGCTGCTATGCAGGATATGCGGTTGTACCTGCGTCGCGGATTGCGAAGGTGCCGGAGGGCATTTCCTTCGACGTCGCAGCAGCGTCCATTTTTCAGGGCTCTACTGCGCACTACCTCGCCGAAGATATAGCTGGTTTAGGTAAGCACACCGCCTGTCTTGTCCATGCAGCGTCTGGCGGCATTGGCCAGATCCTTGTTCAGCTGGCTAAACAGAAGAGAGCTGTAGTATTTGTGACGACAAGTTCGCCTGAAAAGGCCGCTGTGGCTAAGCGGAGAGGTGCCGTCCATGTGCTAATGTATGAGAATGGAGGATTCGCCGACAAGATCAGAGCCCTCACTGATCAAAGGGGGGTTGACGTTGTGTTCGATGCAGTTGGCCGGGACACGCTGCGGGACAGTTTCCGAGCCACTCGCCCGCGTTTGGCAGACTACCTATCCGATTCTGCAACTGTCCAGCGCCGTGCAGACGCCATTTTCAGTGCGATTCTGAACGTGTCCCTTGAAGTCGAAATCAACGGGCACTACACAATGGAAAATGTCGAGCTAGCTCACGCCGCTCTCGAGAACAGAACACAAAAGGGGAAAGCTGTTTTGAATATTGGGAGTACGTGAGTCGCGTTGTATCGAGGCGTGGTCAAAGGGAGGGGCTTAGTTGGTTTCTACGATTTGTTTTACTTCGATGTGTCGGTTCGAAGTCTCGTTGAAGTCAATTGCTCGCGCATGCACACGCATGCGCATCCATCATTCAGCATGTTTCCTGAGGCAGTACCGTTGGGTGTGAATTCACATGATTGTCAGCTTTATTCTAGTTCGAGCTGAAGCAGCAGGCTGAATGCCTTTGCGCGATGTATCGGATGTCAATCTAGCAATTTACAAATACATATGGATAACTCAGTATACAGTTTCTTCCTATCGTTTGCGCGATTCAGACGTTTTTCCTCTGCGGATCCACAAGATTGGTGTACCGGATGTACGCATGAGCTCAGTAGTAAAGCGAGATATCAACGCATACGCAAATCAGGCCTGTCCCAGGATTACTGCAGCTGTTAAACCCCTAGATGTGTTCATGAGCTGCCAGTAGCATGCTCCTAGGGGTCATTTTCGTTCTCTGCAGAGCCGTGAGTCTCTCCTGATCATTTGGCTATGTGAGACAGGCGCTCGAATTTGTTCGATTGGCGACGTTGCTCATACACAGACTTCAGTTCATTAAAGCAACTCTCCATAGCTGACAATGCCTCATCCATCGTTGGTACATGCATCTCCCGTTTTGAACACTCGTGGCAAGTGTGTCACTTCCATTTGCTGCTTTCAAGTCTCTCGGCTCGCAGATTTAGTGAGGAGCAAACCCCTATGAGAACGTCTGGGGTCCCGCTGTCCTTTGTCGCAGGGCTCTCAGGCGGGGTCTCCGAAAAGTTGTCGAATATACCATCAGAGCAGCCAGGTTCACATCCAAATCGGTTGTATAATCATTCTGAGCAGTCGCAGGCACATTCAGAGCAGTCACATTCGGAGTCGAAGTCGCAGTCAGAGCAGTCAGACTCACTGCCCAGGAACTCCAGTTCTTTCATAGTTATGATGCACGTCTGGAGAACGACGCCTTGAATGTCAACAACTCGCATGGGTGCATCAATGATATCCGTGACGCGCTGCACTCTCTTGAACAGCTCATTGAGCTTCTTGAGTCTGGATGACTGCGTGTCAAACACGCCCCTTTCTAGGTACCGAGAGTACAAGTCCTTGATTTCTTTCGTCAACTCAGCAAGGCTCTGTTCAGCAAACTGCCATTTCTCCACGAATGCGCCCTTTAAAGAACGAAGACTATCGTCGAAATGCTCCTTGTTCGCTTCAAGGTCCAAGGCGCTAAGGGAAAACAGCGCGGTAATCTCCTGGCTTGCTTCCCATCGGAGAGTGTCTAGGCCGGCTATTGTGCAGCAATGCTTCTTGAGCGCACTTCGGAATCCGCGCGTTTGCGCGTGCTCCTCGAAGAGTTCAGTGAGGTCCTCTTGGTCCTGAATGAGAACTCCGATGCGCTCCACGTACAGGTCCGGAATGCCTTCAGAGAGCTTATTGACAAACAAAGTCATCTCCTCGAGACTTGCGACATCAGGCTTTCTCGCGGTAGTGCAGCGCTCCCACTGACCTGAGTACGTTATCACGTTGTCATCCCTGAGCTTCTTTTGGATGAACTCTTTTGCGCGCTCTCTGCATGTCGGGCAGTCGACTATCCTGTCATTCTCCTCGTCATACTCGTCGAACTCTGAGGGGGGACCGCCAGCGAATTCGGCCTCAGGGACATGCTCGCGTCCTGAGATATTCTCGTGGCCTGTGTCACTGTCATCGCCGGTGTAAACTTTTTCATAGCCGCGCTCAGTGTCCCCGTTGCGGCTGTTTTGTTGGAAACTATTGCTTTCATTCTTCTCACGAGTTTCGTCCATCAGTTCGCGGTTGGCCCGCTCGAGGTTTTCGGACTCGTCGCTCTCGATTGTCTGGCTATCCTCTTCGTCGGCCTCTTCTGCAATTGGTTGGAGTTCGGTGATGCTCTGTTGGCTCCGTGATTCTCCTGGTCGAGCTCGTGGCCGACTTGCTCGACGTTCTGAGACGCCTGGCTCTCAAGTTCCTGTGTGATCTCGCTCGACTCTACGTCTACTTGGCCAACATTCTGGTTCGTCTGACTCGTCTTGACCTCTTCAGTCACCTGTTTAATTTGACTGGACAACTGCGTGACCTGCGCGGACAACTGCGTGATCTTGCGGGACAACAGCGCGACCTGGTAGGGCTTCCGCTTAACCTGGTAGGGCCTTCGCATGAACCGGCGGGTTCTCAACCTAGATCGGCCATTCTCCTTCTTCAGCGGGCCATTTCCGTCGGTCTCTTGGTCCTTGGCTCGGGAAACTGCGTGCTCATCAGGCAGCGACTGGGAGGCCGGTTTATAGAGGGTTGCATCCCCCAGGGGAGTGTCGCTCTGCGGTGTGCTGGACTCCGTGCGGCTAGCTTCGCTCCCGCGGCGGCGAAATCTCTTGATAGCGTTGTAGCACAGAATGAGAAGCAAGACTATTGCGAGGAGAACATAATACGTCGTGGCCTGCGTTAGGACTGACGTCGTTGGATTCGTGCTCTCGGAGTTCTGCTGAGAGAAAACAACTGCCGTGTCAGCAGTGGCGGGTGCATTAGCACCAGGCGCACCAAGCTTTCCCGGCAGCTGTTCATTGGAGACCGGTAGCGAGCCTTGTCCGGCATGTTTGGGGTCTGAAGACTGTGAAAACTCGGAAACCGCGTCAGTACGCTTGAAAGAGATACGGTGACGTTTTTTAGTCGCGTGGGAACCTTGAGAGTGGGGATTCTGGTCTCCGTGATCGATGGGAGGAGGCAGCTGTCGTGAGAGTGAGATTCGTGGTCCATACCTGTACAGCAGGTAAATCGTACTACCGCCAACGCCAATCGTCGCAGCTGGCAATAGCAAATGGTTCATTCTCGGGTGTTGTGTGTGAAAGGGAAATTCGTGTTGCGCCACGTCTAAATCACCCAACTGATTAAATTTAGTTGCCTAAGGTTATTTACTGATGGAGCCCGAGGCGTCTCCATATCACAAGCTGGGATACTCAAGCGCACAGCGCCCAAGGCAATTGTTTAGAGCAGTTGTTTACCGCCAATGTCTACCCAGTAGCAAAATATCGAGCTCCGTGGCACCCGCGGTGATACGTAATAGTTTATAGGCAATGCGATGTTCAATCCATGATATTCGTGCAACTGTAACAAATCTCAATTGTGCAGGTTCAATATTTCTTTCTATGGACTAGTCTATAAGTGCGTTCGCCGCTATGCAAGCAAAATAACAAACATACCAAATCGCCCTAGGGGTAGAGGACCGAGCGGCCTAGTCGTTTTGTTGGAGAATTAGAGACTTATTTTATGAATGCAAGATTGCGCAATTTGTTGCAGCGTCCACTTCATTGTCAAGCAGTCACATCAAGATGAGAAAGTCAAGTTTATCGGCCAAACAACTTGGATGAAATTGTAACGAAAACGCCAAATGAACAGAGTCGCGTTCGTAAAGTGTGACTGGACAGGTGGATGCGGTTGATGTCGATTTATTTTTGCATCCCATGCTGTTTTGTATTGCCTCGCGATAAAGGGGAACATTGTGTGCATCCCATAATGGTGCCGCATAGATACCCTATATCTCCTCTGACGTCGATCTACACGGGTACACATACCATGCTGATAGGATGCATTCATTGTACACGAAATTCGTTGATCCTCGCAAGTAGCTGATAATGACTGAGAAAATATGTTGCCCCTCGGCAAGATCCAATTGAGTATGCAGTAACTATCTCACTCCTGACTAAGATCCACCTTTCCAACATATACATCTCAAACTGTGGAATATCAGAGGCTACCGAATGAGTCCATAGCCACGTGGAGACGGATATCTACGGCAATATGTAAAGACAGGAGCGAATAAATTAATCTGCCAATTTCACAACTGTGTTTGAACGCTCTGCCACCTATATACTAGCTGACCATAGTGCTCATGACAGTCGTAGGAGTGACATCAAAGGATCACGTTTCGAGGCTCAGATTATCTCGGGGTGCATTGACCACTCAGATGGCTTTAACGTAAATGGTTCTTAGCAGCAGCATCGTCGGTAATCCCGAGTAATCGCAATGGTCCCGGGTGGTTTCACCCTTATGCATGGTAAAATGGGTGCATTGACCACTCAGGTGGCTATAACATGAACGATTCTAAGCAGCAGCATCGCGGATAATCCCGAGTAATCGCAATAGTCCCGGGTGATTTCACCCTTATGCATGGGAAACAGTAATCATGCATGGCGACTACTATTTAAAGGCCGCGGAATAGCTCCTACTATATCCAAAGACATTTAAGTGATAATGGTACCAACAGTAACCTCAACAACGATTGAATCAAGAGTTTCTAGCGTCAGCCTTCGTGGAGGAGAGAGCCAGAATGACCCTATCACGGACCTCATGAATCGTGATTGGGATGAATTCGAGTTCCGGCCAATTCGCGAGTCCACTGTTTCTAGAGCAATGACCCGGCGCTATTTCAACGACTTGGATACGTATGCCGAGTCAGATGTAGTGATCATCGGAGCAGGTTCCTGCGGTCTTTCATGTGCCTTTGTCCTTGCCAACGCACGCCCAGACCTGAAGATCGCTATTATTGAAGCGAACGTTGCTCCTGGCGGGGGTGCTCACCTCGGAGGTCAGCTATTTAGCGCAATGGTCATGCGCAAACCTGCCGATGAGTTCTTAAGGGCACTTGGTGTACCTTATGAGGATGAGGGCGACTATGTTGTTGTCAAGCACGCCGCCTTCTTCTCTGCCACTTTGTTGAGCCGTGTTCTTGCTATGCCCAATGTGAAGCTGTTCAACGCTACTGCCGTGGAGGACCTGATTACGCGGGTGGACGAAACCACCGGCGAGGTGACAGTGGCCGGTGTCGTCACAAATTGGACTCTGGTTTCCATGCATCACGACGACCAGTCGTGCATGGATCCCAATACCATCAATTCTCGTATGGTTGTTTCGACCACCGGCCATGATGGTCCTTGGGGAGCGTTCAGTGTCAAACGCTTGAGTTCTCTGGGTGCTGTTAAGCTCTCAGGAATGCAGGGGCTCGATATGCAGCGGTCTGAGGGCCAACTCGTACGTAGAACCCGTGAGGTTGTCAAGGGAATTGTCGTAGGGGGCATGGAGCTAGCGGAGCTCGATGGGCATTCGCGTATGGGTCCTACCTTCGGCGCAATGGCTTTGTCCGGTGTAAAGGCCGCTCGAGAGACACTGCAGGCGCTGGAAACCTCGGCCTAGAAGTCTCAACTTTTGAGCACGGCTTTTTCGCTCGTTTGAAGAACGTATCCAAATTTGTTGGTTTGCCTAGCTCCCCGTAGGGGGATCCAGTATTCAGCTAAGTATTTCATTTACACTCGCTCAATGCCGTATTTGCGTGGGATTGTGGTTGATCTAGATGAATTGCAGTGCTTGGGCCTGTAGATCTAAAGGAACTCTCACTATCATGAACAAGTGGCAATTCAAGTGAGTCGTCTCAAGGAGATACATATCCAGTATAACGAGCATAGACGCTCAAGCTCTATCAACTGGGCATACGCACTCTCTAAGGCAGGCTTCCCATATTACCACTGAGTCCCGAGAAATAACAAGTCCCGAGAAATAACAAGTCCCGAGAAATACGATTCCCGTGAGATTGAGTCCTGTGAACAGAAATCACAGAGAGTCTATTGACAACGGAAGAGCGGCTGAGAGGTTCAGTATAAGCGTATCAAGGAGCACATAGGCATATCAAGGAGCATCGGTCTGATCGGCGCCGATGCGACCGGAAACTGTTTATAATCTTGTGCCGGTATTCAGAACCGAATTTTGCATTGAGTTGTGAAAGAAAATGTCCGACCCTTTTCAATCAACAAAACCTGATGAAATTGAGTCGTTCATCGGCAAGCACTTTATCTACACTTACGAGAATGGCTGGCAGTATGAGATGTACCTGAAGAACGACCGGACGATTGATTACCGTATCCATAGCGGCATGGTCGGCGGGCGCTGGGTTCGCGATCAGGAAGCTCACATCGTTCGACTCTCGGATGATGTGGTCAAGATTTCGTGGGACGAGCCTACGGGAACATGCGTCAGTGTCGCGGCCAACCTCACGGAGCGCCATCTGCATGGGGTGATCTTCTTTCCGGCCTGGATCGCGACCGATCCTAAGAAGACCGTGTGTTTTCAAAACGACCATCTCGATTTGATGCGCCAATATCGCGATGCCGGGCCCACCTATCCGAAGCTGGTGATCGATGAGTTTGCGCCGATCACGTTTCTCGAGGACTGTGGCCCTGACAACCAGGACGTTGTGGAGGTAGCGCCGGATGAGTTACCGGAGGGCTATGCGGCGCGGCGCAATTGACTGTCAACCGCCGCGCAGTAGGTTGCCAAGGCGGAGCCTCGCCGGAACGGCTTGCTCACAAGGAGCAAAAGGAGCGTATTAAGGAGCAACAAAAGTATTAGCGCATGGTTAAGCAAACTAAACATTAGAGTGAAATGAAAAAGCACTGTTGATTGTGGGGAGTGTGAGACAGGCAGAATCTGTCCTCAGATAACAAAGTGGATCAAATCCATTGGGGATGAAATCCAGGTATAGATTGCGGAATTGTGGACCTAAAAGACTGGTCGTTATCGACGGATGATGAGCCATCTCTGCCTGATTCAGGGGTTTATGTGCAACAACAACACACAAGATGTGGAGTGAGCACGTTAGTGCGGCTGGCGCTCTTGTAATGGTGAATCCTCAGTTCAATTGGGGATATCCCGCAGCTCTTAATGCCATTGACCATCTTTACAACGAATGGAAACAGAAACCCGCGATAATCATAACCTACGGAGGACGTGGAGAGAGTAAGTGTGCAGAACAACTGCTCACTGTCATGATCTCTTTAGACTAGCCTTAAATTTGTCTCATATTGTCGTCAATGGGGAATTGAAGCCTGACCTGTGTCAGAGCGTAAAACGCCCTAAGATGTCGTGAACATCCTAGGATGTACCACCCTAGGATGGTACTGTGGTGTCACCCCTGCTGCTGTCATGAGCACTATTATGATAATATAGGTCCAAACACAGTTGTGATACTGGTAGACTAACTTATTTGCTCCTATCTCTACACAGTGCCTTATACAGCTGTCTCCATGTGACTACAGAGCTCCCTCTAGTAGCTCCTAGTATCCGACAATATTGATAATAGTGAAGTAGGCTATCTTACTAGCTATACAATTCATAATTGGCGCACGAACCTTGGACGGTGTATCACAACTCGCCACTTGTGAGCAGTACCTAGCTCATTTGATTTCGTACAAAGCCAAGCTAGGGCCCCTCTGATCTAGGGCTTAGAAGCGCCGTTTTATGTGCCAAATACGCTCGGCGTAGTCGTCGACTGCACGGTCCGAGGAGAAGAATCCCATATTGGCAACGCTGCGCACAGACTTCTTCACCCAGTGTTCTAGATGATAGAGTTCATCGGAGCCATCCCCAAACATCTTTTCAACCTTCTTTTGTGCATCTAGGAATGAATTGAAGTCCTCAGCAACCAAATAGTAATCCCCACGGTAGCGAATGCTATCTAAGAGCGGCCGGAATTCATCTGGCGTGCCGAACATCCCCGATTCAATGGCATTGAATACCTCTTGAAGATCTGGTGGAACGTCTACACCACATTGCGTCTTTGCACGGATGCCTGGGACTTCATCAGCGAGCCGGCCGAACAAGAAAATATTGTCTTTTCCGATCTCTCGGGCTATCTCAACATTGGCTCCATCTACAGTACACATCAGAAGACCACCATTCATCGCAAACTTCATATTAGAAGTTCCCGACCCTTCTGTTCCTGCGGTTGAGATGTGGTTTGACAAGTCCGAACCTGGGCACAGTACTTCAGCTTTCGACACATTGTAGCCCGGGAGAAACACTACCTTGAAAAAACTACCAATATCAGGATCGTTGTTAACCACTTTAGCCACCGCGTTTGCGAGGTGAATAATTTTCTTGGCCATATCGTAGCCCGGCGCTGCTATCCCGGCGATAATGGAAACCTTCGGGATGAAGTGCTTGTTCACGATCTCTTCGACAGATAGTCCCTTTAGCATGAGTTCCTTAAGCTTCAGGTAGCGATAGATGATAGCAAAGATGTTGAGCTGCTGACGCTTGTATTCATGTATCCGCTTACACTGAATGTCAAACAGGACATTGTGATCCAATACTACACCAGTGGTATCTTTCACAAGCTTCGCAAGCCGTCGCTTGTTTTCAACTTTGATATTCGACCACTTTCGCAAAAAGTTAACGTCTTCGACAAAACCTTCCAGCTTCTTAAGCGCTCCGAGATTGGTTAACCAATTCTCTTCTGGGTCTTCGAGCGATTCGGAGATCAGCTGAGCCAGCGCTGGATTCGCTACTTTGAGCCAGCGCCGGGGAGTAATTCCATTGGTGACATTGGTAAACTTCGACTCGCCAAAAACTTTGACAAATTGCGGGAATAAGTCGGTTTTCACGAGGTTGGAATGTATCTCAGCAACACCATTGACGGTGTGAGATGCAATCACGGCGAGATATGCCATACGCACCTGCTTCACTGGACCCTCTTCAATAATAGAGCAATCTCGAAGCAGGTCGTTATCATTAGGGAATGACTGAGAAACGTCCTGCAGGAATCGCCAATTGATGTCATAAATGATCTCAAGGTGTCGCGGCAGTAGGTTCCCAAACAGTGGAACCGGCCATTTCTCAAGAGCCTCCTGCATAACAGTGTGATTTGTGTACGCAAATGTGCGCGTGACAATGGTCCAAGCTTCGTCCCAAGAAATTCTTTCGATGTCCACAAGAATACGCATTAGCTCGACCACGGCTATGGTAGGATGTGTGTCGTTTAGTTGGATAGCAACATAACGAGGGAATTGCCACCATTAATGGCTGCGTTTACGGAATCGACGACAAATGTCGGCAAGAGCTGCTGTGACCCAGAAAGCCTGTTGTTTCAACCTCAGTTCTTTCCCCTTTTCGAAGTTATCGTTGGGGTAAAGCACAGCGGTGATAGCCTCTGCGTGAAGCAAATCCGTGACGGCGCCATCGTAGTCGCCCGAATTGAATTCCGAAAATTCGAAGGCCTTCGTGGGACGGGCAGCAAACAGCCTTAGGTTGTTACAGTTGGACGTCCGGTATCCAGGGATGGGATAGTCGTAGGCCAATGCGTGCAACTGCTGCGCACCCTTCCATACCTTGTGGATGGCACCTTTCTTGTCGTATTCTTCGACAACATAGCCGTAGAATTGAACCGGAATTTCAATTTCGTTCCGCTCCACTTCCCAGGGACTTCCGTGGCGCAACCAATCATCAGGACGCTCGATTTGGTAACCATTAACAATTTTCTGCTGGAAAATACCGAATCTATAATTCAAGCCGTAGCCCCAGCCATTATAATTGCGGGACGAAAGACTGTCGACGAAGCATGCCGCCAGCCGACCCAACCCACCATTTCCCAGACCGGCGTCGGGCTCTTCGCTAAGCACATCCTCCATACGAAAACCCAATTCCCCGAGACTTTTACCGATCACATCTCGCCCACCTAAGTTTGTCATGGCATTGTCCATGGCACGGCCCATTAAGAACTCTAATGAGAGATAATACACCCTCTTCTTGTCCTCAAAGGCTTGCTCTTGCTGGGTGTTAGTCCACTTTATGACGAGCGCATCTCTGATCGCCTTTGAGGACGCCTCATAGGCGCTTTGGTCAGAGCAATTGTACATCGAACGCGCAGCAGTGCATTCGACATAGTGAACAAACTCTTGCTCGAACTGAGTCTTTTCTTCATCGGCCCAGGCCTGTTTGGAGACTACCTGTCGGTTCTTGAGAGTTTCAGATACAGCTTCTTTAAATTCATGGTCAGTTGAAGTGACGAACGGCCCGAATGGTTCTAGCTGAGAATATTTTTGCCAAATAGCCTTCGCCGATTCTGGCATTTCAGCCGCAT